>JBBPBX010001301.1:86195-105542 GCA_038048925.1 Garcialebias charrua
GTTTTGTTTTTGTTTTGTTTTTTGTGTTTTGTTTTGTTTGTTGTGTTGTGTTTTGTTTGTTGTGTTGTTTTGTTTGTTCTGTTGTTTTTTTGTTGTGTTGTGTTTTGTTGTGTTGTGTTTTGTGTGTTGTGTTGTGTTTTGTGTGTTGTGTTTTGTTTTGTTTTTGTTGTTGTGTTTTATTTGTTGTGTTTTTGTTTTTGTGTTTTGTTTTTGTGTTGTGTTTTGTTTTTTGTGTTGTTTTGTTTTTTGTGTTGTGTTTTTTTGTTGTTGTTGTTGTTGTGTTGGTTTGTTTGTTGTTTTGTTTTAGTTTTATTTTTTGTTGTGTGTTTTTGTTTTTTGTGTTATGTGTTTTGTTTTTTGTGTTGGGTTTTTTGTGTTGTGTTTTGTTTTTTATTTGTTTTGTTTTGTTTATTTTCTTGTTCTTTTTGTTCTTTTTCGTGTGTTTTTTTTTCCTTGTTTTTGTTCTTTTTTCTTTGCTTGTCTTTGTTCTTATTCTTTGTTTTGGTCTTGTTCTTTATTTTGTTGTTGTTCTTGTTTATTGTTTTTTCTTTGTTCTTGTTTTTTTTCTTTGATTGTCCTTCTTGTTCTTATTCTTTATTTTTTTCTTGTTCTTTTTCTTGTTCTTTTGTTCTTTTTCTTGTCCTTCTTGTTCTTATTCTTTATTTTGTTCTTGTTTATTTTCTTGTTCTTTTTGTTCTTTTTGGTGTGTTTTATTTTTCCTTGTTTTTGTTCTTTTTTCTTTGCTTGTCTTTGTTCTTATTCTTTGTTTTGGTCTTGTTCTTTATTTTGTTGTTGTTCTTGTTTATTGTTTTTTCTTTGTTCTTGTTTTTTTTCTTTGATTGTCCTTCTTGTTCTTATTCTTTATTTTTTTCTTGTTCATTTTCTTGTTATTTTTGTTCTTTTTCTTGTTTTTTTTTCTTGTTCTTTTTTCTTTGCTTGTCCTTCTTGTTCTTTGTTTTGGTCTTGTTCTTTTTTACAGTATTTTCTTGTTCCCAGCTCATGTGTCCGACCGCAGCCTCCTCTGCTCGGACTCACTCTGTTGCAGCACGGCCTCCTGCTCTCTGGAGGTCTGAACTACTGTTACCTTGTTAGCAAAATAGCTCATGAACCATGTTGTGTTCTTATTTTTAGAACAAATACTGTAGTGGGACTTCATGTGCTGGCAAACACTCACTTTATTAGTCAGACCAACGTCAGCCTCGTGCTGCATAAACACGTCACATCCTCTAGTGTGTAACGTTCAAGAACACTCGTTAATAACAGTTATTATCATGAACACCACATCTCCCCTTTTAACAAATAGGGAACCGTTTTGTTTCTTTTTTTTTTTACAGGCTAGGAACACATAACATTAAATACAGGTAGTCCCCGACTTACGAGCGCTCTTACATACGAGGTTCCGGACTTACGAGCTGGCGAATTTTTGGAAAAAACGCAAAAAATACCGAGTTTTTCTGTGTTTTTTCACCACAGTTCGTTAGCTAAACATGTGGACACACGTTTCCGATCATTTTTATGCACTCATAAGCAGTTTTTCGATGAAAAACGAGTGTTTGTAGTCGCGCTAGCAAAACCGTTCCAACTTACGAGCGAAAATCCGGACTTACGAGAACATGTGCTTCGTGTTCCGACGTACGAATTTCCGGTTTACGAGCAACTCATAAGTACGGAACTCGCTCGTAAGTCGGGGACTACCTGTAACTGTAACTTAAATACAACCTGTTTCTTCAACTATCAGTCCTTTTAACTCCAACTTATTTTTCTCTCTCTCTTTTTCTCCTCGTTCATTTTCTTGATCTTTAAATCCTCCTTTCTCTTCATTCTTGCCTTTTTTTTCCCTTTTCTTTTTGATTCTGTCCAGTTTCTCCTTGTCCTCCTCTGTAAGAGTTTCCTTGGCTTGGAGTCGCTTTAGCAGCTTGGCATCAACTTTGCTGAGGAGGTCGACCGTCTTGATTTTAGGAGGTCTACCAGGGCAGCGAGCCTGCCGTCTCTTCAAGCCTCGAACCGTGGGAGGTTTTTCTTTGTCTGGGTTCGGAGGTCGACCGCGCCGCCCAGTGATGGCCATGATCATAGAGGGAATTTCCTCATTAGCCAAAAGAACCCAGTTTGTGCCCTCTGATGTTTCTCTTTCTTCATAGAAGTCTCCAACAGGTATGCGTGGACTGAAGCTGAAGTGTTCTCTGGAGACCACGCCGTCCGAGTGTCTCTTCAGGTACTTGATGACTTCTGGAAACTGCTTCATCCTCCTTCCACAAGGAGTGTAATACCAGGTCTCCCCCTTCATGCGGTTCTCCATTTTCTTCACACGGATCTCCCTCTTCCAACCGTGCTGCAGAGCGAATTGGACCTTTTCTTCTGTTGCGACCCGTCTTCTGTTCGTTTCTCCTGCAGTGGAGCTGTCGTCATCGTTTTCATCGACGTGGTCAGCACTTGTTTTGGCGTCTTGTTTCTGTGTGGTCTCTGCGTTTCCCGCTTGAGCTCGTTTTTTGACCCTCCTTCTCTTCTTGGGTTCTCGACGGCTGTGCTGATGACACCCAGCTCCTCCGTTCTGTGGAGTTCCTCCTTTACTTTTCCTACTAAAGGCAGAGGAATTTTCCTATGGGCTTTGAGTGAGTGTGGAACCACATCAGGTTTGAGTTTAATGTGGTATGTGTGCTGCACCTCACCTAGTCCAGTGCAGAGCCTGGGGTACACAGTTTTTACAGTGTCCATTGATATAGAGTTCACACGCACCAAAAGACCAAGAGCTGTGATGGCAGGCAGTCCAAGCAGTGGTGTGGTGAGGTTCTTAACAACATAGACTTTTTCTGTTGTACTCTTGTCCCTGTAGGTAAGCTGTAATTTTGTGTAACCTGCAACATCCAGTGGTGTTCGGCCAGGGCCTAACAGAGGTTTCACTGGTTTGAGAAGAGCAGGTTTTTCAGCACTGGGAAACAGTCTGTTCAAATCTTTCTGAGCCATGGCTGTGACGTCTGCACCTGTATCAAGTTTAAATGTTAGTGTTGTCTCATTTATCTTTATATCAGCTGTCCATGCCTGATTTTCTGTGGTCACGGATCCAAGGAAGAAACTTTCCTCCTCTTCCTCCTCTTCGATGCTTTGCACCTTTTTGCTGAATCTGCACTGCACACACTGATAGTGTCCTTTCTTCCCACAGAAATTACATGTTGCATCATTAGCAGGACACTCATATTTGAGGGAGCCTCCACACTTGAAACACTTTGTACTTGATGTGCTTCTGCTGTCGACCTGTGGATGTGTTTTAGCATTTTTATTTTTAAACTTGTTATATTTGGATTTATCAAACTGTTGTCTGCTTTCAACAACTCTATCCACAGAGCTGACACTTGTCTGCATTACACTGGTTTCACATCTCAGAGCACTTTGTTGCTTTTTAACCTCTTCTGATTGTCTTGCCATGTTTACAGCTTTCTCCAAGTCCAAATTTTTCTCCATTTGCATACGCTCCGACAGTCTGATAAGCCCACCACAATTCTGTCTCTTATTAATTCATCATGAAGCGGTCCATAATTGCAGTGCTCAGCTAATGCATGCAGGGCTGTAACAAATGCATCCACTGTTTCATTTGGCTCTTGTTTGCGCATATTAAATTGTGCGCGCTCATAAACAACATTTTTCTTGACTATGAAGAAGTTCTGGAAACCCTCTTTCACTTTTTCATACTGGCGCTGGTCTGCATCGTTTAGCTTTAATCATCATCCGCTTCATCTCACATGCAGTATATTAAGGTGTTTACCTGGTTTTCATCAGAACTCAACGACAAGCTACTGGCCTGGCGGAACCTCTCGAAGCGACGGATCCATTTTGTCCATTCATGTGGCTTCGAAAAATCAAAAGGCTCCGGCGGCTGGATGCTGGGTGTTAGCCGCTATGCTAACTCCTGCCCTCGGCTGCTCGTTTTCTTCAGACATCTTAAAAATAGCTGTAGCTCGTCTTTCCTCTTCTTATCCACGCCAGACAGACTCCTCAGCAACTCACCACTTCTGACACCATGTCGTGTTCTTATTTTTAGAACAAATAGTGGGACTTCATGTGCTGGCAAACACTCACTTTATTAGTCAGACCAACGTCAGCCTCGTGCTGCATAAACACGTCACATCCTCTAGTGTGTAACGTTCAAGAACACTCGTTAATAACAGTTATTATCATGAACACCACAAACCACACGACAGATTTTGATGAAACTTACAGAAAGTAATCACTGGATGGACATTTACAACAAGTTATCTTTAGGAGATG
This sequence comes from Garcialebias charrua, assembly GCA_038048925.1. NCBI lineage: Eukaryota > Metazoa > Chordata > Actinopteri > Cyprinodontiformes > Rivulidae > Garcialebias > Garcialebias charrua. The sequence goes on from JBBPBX010001301.1 coordinate 90,456, forward strand.
TTTGAGCGAAAATTTGATTTATTTATAATTTATTTTCGCAGCGTACGCAACCGTTTGGAAGACCGTCCAGCTGATTTGACTATTAGGTTCATTTATTCAGGAAAAGTTCAGCTAAGACACACCTTTGCTCTAATTTTCAGCAAAAAAATAATTGTTTTTAGGGGTTTATCTTGCTATATTTTAAAGACATGCGTTTCCACATGCTGCGCGTGCACATAGCGAAACTAATTTTTAAATCCAGCTGATTTGACAATTACGTTCATTTATTCATGAAAAGTTCAGCTAAGAAGACACATCTTTGCAATAATTTTCAGCAAACAAATAATCGATTTTAGGTGTTTATCTTGCTATATTTTAAAGACATGCAGCGTTCCCACTCGATGTGCGTGCACGTAGCGAACACATTTTTAAATCCAGCTGATTTGACAATTATTTTTGATTTTATTTATTTATTCATTCCTTTTATAATAATAAAATACATAACAATATACACATAAAAGAAGAAAAAAACAAGTATAAAATGAAAGGCAGCAGATGAAGAAAAAAAATCTTATTTTATCTGACCCCTATCTTTCTGACAAACAATTCATACAACCAATTTCTTTAATTTCCAAAAGAAATGAACAAAGCTTTAACATACAATTTCTAACTTAAACTAATTTAGATATAGGATTTTAACAATTTAAACTTAATCATTCTCTTAAATGTTGCCATTGATTTAGCCTCTTTAACATCATTCTCCAAATCGTTCCACAACCCAACTCCTTGAACCATGGCCTATCTTCCCCTCAAACTTGTTCTAATTTGTGGCTTTACAAATATATCTTTCCCCTTTAAATGGTAACAACTCGTTCTTTTGACAAAATACCTCTGAATATTTGAAGGAAGTGTATCATTCTGTGCTCTATGCATAACCAGCAAAATATTATAATCAACTAAATCGTAAAACTTCAACAGTTTCGTTTGACAAAATAATGGATGATTATACTGCTTTCTTGTAATAAGTCTAACAACTCTTTTCTGTAAAGTAAAAATAGGCATTGTAATTGATTTACACGCTTTTCCCCAAACGCTAACACAATAAATTAAATGTGGAACAATGAATGTGCTATACAACAAAAATACTGCCTTATTATTCAAAAGATCTCTGACTCTGTAAAACATAGCAATGGACTTGGACATTTTCGCTTTAACAAAACTTATATGCTGTTTCCAAGACAATTTATCATCAATGATGACACCCAAGAACCTCACCTTGTGAACTCTATGAATCACAGTCTTCAATTAGAAATGGAACATCAATTGATTTGTTTTTGTTACTAAATATCATGTAATTTGTTTTATCCAAATTTAACGTCAATTTATTAATTTTAAACCAATTCTTAATTTTAACATGTTCAGTCATCATTAATTTCAAAGTCTGTTCGATATCATTACCATCACCAAAAAATGTAGTGTCATCAGCAAAGAAAAAAAAAATACACTTAATGAGTCCAGAAATCTTTACCAAATCATTTATATATAATAGAAGTAATTTAGGTCTCAATATCGATCCTTGAGGAACTCCACATGTGATGGTGCCGAGTTCTGATTTCACCTCATTCATCAATGCAAATTGTTTCCTATCATTCAAATAACCACGTGCCCATTTTAACGCAACACCTCTAATATCATATCTTTGTAACTTATCAAGGAGAATAGTATGATCAACAGTGTCAAAGGCTTTTTTCAAATCAACAAATACACCCACACCACATTGTTTTTGATCAACAGCAGTAGTTATTAATTCTGTCAATTCCATCAGAGCCATGGATGTGGAATTTCCTGCTCTAAACCCATTTTGATTACTGGCTAGAATACAATGCTTTTCAACATTTAATCCATTCTGATGACAAACAATTTCTCCAAGATTTTTGAAAATTGTGGCAATAATGATATCGGTCTGTAATTATTGAACACACTTTTATCACCGTTTTTGAAAAGAGGGATTACTTTAGCAACCTTCATATGATCCGGAAATACTCCTGATGAAAAGGACAAGTTACATATATATTTGAATGGCTCAATTACGTCACTCATAATTTTTTACAAACATCATGTCCATATCCATGAAATCTTTGGATTTTTTTCCCAGCAAATTTGTTTACTATATTCAGTATTTCTTCATTATCAGTGCTGTTCAGGAACATACTGTTTGAACAACCTTCAATTAAGTAGGTCACATTATTGTCAACTCTTGGTATTTTTGCTGCCAGGCTAGGTCCAACATTCACAAAAATATTTATTAAATCCATTAACAATTTCTTTTTTATCATTGATTTCCTTATCAGTTATTACAAAATTTTGTGAACTACCTGTCTTTACTACCTGCTTATTCAAAACACTACTTACAACATGCCATGTTGCCCTCATGTCACCATTGCTATTATGTTCATTTAGTCAGGAAAAGTTCAGCTAAGACACATCTTTGCTATAATTTTCAGCAAATAATTGTTTTTACCGTGTTAATCTTGTTAAAGTGACTCCAACTTAAAGTTTGATAAACATATCAGTTCTGTTGTCAAGACCAGCTTCTTTCAGCTCCGACTGCTCTCCAAAGTCAAGTCATTTCTCAGCCGTGGTGATCTGGAGAAGGCCATCCATGCCTTTGTGACCTCCAGACTTGATTATTGTAATGCTTTGTATGTTGGTATTAATCAATCCTCCATCTCCCGTTTACAGCTTGTACAGAACTCTGCCGCGCGCTTTTTGACCAACACACGAAAATATGAACACATCACTCCTGTCCTGTCCTCTCTACACTGGCTCCCGGTTCAGTTCAGGATACAGTTCAAGCTGCTCCTGTTTGTTTTCAAAGCTCTGAATGGACTTGCACCTCTCTACATCTCAGAACTTTTGAAAGTCCATCAGCCCAGCAGAGCTTTACGATCTGCCAGTCAACACCTGCTGGAGGTGCCTCGCTCAAGGTACAAACAATGGGGAGACCGGTCATTTTCTGTTGCCGGCCCAAAAGCCTGGAACAGCCTCCCCCTTGAGCTGCGTGCCACCTCTGATCTGACTCTGTTCAAAACCAGACTGAAGACCCACTTGTTCAAAAAAGCTTTCAGTGTGTAACTTTTATTACTTTTGGTATTTTAATATGTAGCATTTTTTATTTCCATTGCCTTTCTATTTCCACTTGTTCAAATAAGCTTCCAGTGTGTAACTTTTATTACTTTTGGTATTTTAATATGTAACATTTTTTTATTTCCATTGCCTTTTTATTTCCACTTGTTCAAAAAAGCTTTCAGTGTGTACCGGTAACTTTTATTACTTGTGTTATTTTAGTGTTATTTTAGTATGTAGCATTTTTTATTTCCATTGCCTTCTTTTATTGCTGTTGTTTCCTATTCTATTTTCATTGATTTATTGTTCCAGTTTATTCATCTTTTTATCCTGTTAAGCACCTTGGTCAATGCAAGGCATTGTAGGAAGGTGCTATACAAATAAAGTTTATTATTATTATTTATTATTATAAAGTCCTTCTGTGCACGCTCCTGTGGCCGACATTTGCAGCTAATCCATTTTAGACAAAACACCAGCCCACATTTCCGGGTTGTCAGCGGTGTCGCGTAACATATGCGATGCGTCAGCGGCGATGCATAATAGATGCAACTTATACGGAGGTGCGACACGTTTATGGATTTTTCCAAGTTATTGGACATAATTGGACAAAAGCGACTTATGGGGCGGAGCGACTTTTCAGCCGTAAAATACGGTATTTCCTTGCACATTTCTATTACAGTTAAACATTTTGAGCTGTTCCTTGCACATTTCTTTGACAGTTAAACATTTTGAGCTGTTCCTTGCACATTTCTTTGACAGTTAAACATTTTGAGCTCTGGTTGAAAATGTTTGCGCAGATTAAACTTACAGCACTCGGTTTGTGTTGTTGTGATGATGGTGATGTTACTCCTGCTGACTTGAGATGATGTAATTAATAAAAAGCATAAATAGTAGTAAAAGTACTTCATTAAAGCTTGTTTTACATTTTACATATATTATAATAAATTGTTTGGTAATTTATTTTTGCACAATTAACACTTATTTTTGTCATCTGTTATGATTTTAACTAGAAACAGTTTCATTTAAATAACATTTTAATCAGTGAATTACAATTTTACAGTAGTAGTCAGGCTACAAGCACAATCAACTCTGTTATCCAGGTACTCGTTCCTATAAAAAAAAAAAAAAAAATAGAACAATTATATAATGTGCAGAAATGAAGACTTCATCCCAGATCTAAGGTAAGCTGGAGCAGATCTGAACTGCTGGCATGGAGGACAAGGTAGAGCATTCTCATGCAGAGAACATGAGAAATAGCTTTATACTGTAATAGGTGTTACTGTTTTTTTTAACGTGTGTAACATTATAAAACACTGTTGACATGGCTATATTGATCATTGTATTGCATAGACATTTTTTTCTAACAAATGTGTTTACAGTCTCGTTTCACTGTAATGATAAATGCATCTGCCACGTCCAAAAATGCTTTAATAAAATGCAGTCAGTGAAATAATCAGTCAAGTAATCAGTTGGTTATTGCTCAATAATTACCAAAAGTCGCAAGTTGATTTTTATGTCATGTTGCGACAGTAGCTGCTCAAACTGACTGACAGTGATGAGCTGTTTAGAACTATTGACAGCTGCATGAACCACGTGACCGCCTATCGGCGAGTTCAAAGAGTGTCGCAACTCTCTCTCTCTATGGCTCTTGTGTGAACTTTCATGTGTGTGTTTAAAGTTGACTTCTGTCCAAACCTTTGTCCACAAAGATCACAAGCAAATGCTTTCTGTCCTGTGTGAACTATCATGTGTGTGTTTAAATGTGACTTCTGTCCAAACCTTTGTCCACAAAGATCACAAGCAAATGCTTTCTGTCCTGTGTGAACTATCATGTGTGTGTTTAAAGTTGACTTCTGTCCAAACCTTTGTCCACAAAGATCACAAGCAAATGCTTTCTGTCCTGTGTGAACTATCATGTGTGTGTTTAAATTTGACTTCTGTCCAAACCTTTGTCCACAAAGATCACAAGCAAATGCTTTCTGTCCTGTGTGAACTATCATGTGTGTGTTTAAAGTTGACTTCTGTCCAAACCTTTGTCCACAAAGATCACAAGCAAATGCTTTCTGTCCTGTGTGAACTATCATGTGTTTGTTTAAATTTGACTTCTGTCCAAACCTTTGTCCACAAAGATCACAAGCAAATGCTTTCTGTCCTGTGTGAACTATCATGTGTGTGTTTAAATTTGACTTCTGTCCAAACCTTTGTCCACAAAGATCACAAGCAAATGCTTTCTGTCCTGTGTGAATCATGTGTGTGTTTAAATGTGACTTCCGTCCAAACCTTTGTCCACAAAGATCACAAGCAAATGCTTTCTGTCCTGTGTGGACTATCATGTGTGTGTTTAAAGTTGACTTCTGTCCAAACCTTTGTCCACAAAGATCACAAGCAAATGCTTTCTGTCCTGTGTGAACTATCATGTGTGTGTTTAAATGTGACTTCCGTCCAAACCTTTGTCCACAAAGATCACAAGCAAATGCTTTCTGTCCTGTGTGAACTATCATGTGTGTGTTTAAAGACTTCCGTCCAAACCTTTGTCCACAAAGATCACAAGCAAATGCTTTCTGTCCTGTGTGGACTATCATGTGTGTGTTTAAAGTTGACTTCTGTCCAAACCTTTGTCCACAAAGATCACAAGCAAATGCTTTCTGTCCTGTGTGAACTATCATGTGTTTGTTTAAAGTTGACTTCTGTCCAAACCTTTGTCCACAAAGATCACAAGCAAATGCTTTCTGTCCTGTGTGGACTATCATGTGTGTGTTTAAAGTTGACTTCCGTCCAAACCTTTGTCCACAAAGATCACAAGCAAATGCTTTCTGTCCTGTGTGAACTTTCATGTGTGAGTTTAAAGTTGACTTCCGTCCAAACCTTTGTCCACAAAGATCACAAGCAAATGCTTTCTGTCCTGTGTGAATTATCATGTGTGTGTTTAATGATGACTTCCGTCCAAACCTTTGTCCACAATGATCACAAACAAATGCTTTCTGTCCTTTGTGAACTAGCATGTGTGTGTTTAAACTTGACTTATGTCCAAACCTTTGTCCACAAAGATCACAAACGAATGCTTTCTGACCTGTGTGGACTATCATGTGTTTGTTTAAATGTGACTTCCATCCAAACCTTTGTCCACAAAGATCACAAGCAAATGCTTTCTGTCCTGTGTGGACCATCATGTGTGTGTTTAAACGTGACTTCAGTCCAAACCTTTTCCCACAAAGATCACAAGCAAATGGTTTCTGTCCTGTGTGAACTATCAGGTGTGTGTTTAAAGATGACTTCCGTCCAAACCTTTGTCCACAAAGATCACAAGCAAATGGTTTCTGTTCTGTGTGGACCATCATGTGTTTTTTTAGATCACCCTTTCTGTTACATTTTTTTCCACAGTCTTCACAACTAAATGACTTCTGTTTTGACTGTTTTTTCTTGATTGAGCCTCCAGTTTTCTTCACTTCAAAACATTCCTTGATAACCAAACAACTTGAAGACATCACTGACTGACTTGTCTTGTGAAATTGTTTCCCATGGTCACTGAAGCTGCAAGACTTCTTGACAGTGTGTACGTCTGAGTCAGGAGCTCTGCTCTCCTTCCAGTCTTTGTCATTGTCTTCAGGTTCTGATCCATAGTCTGATAATTCTTTTAGCTGAGAGTCAGAGTCATGTACATCATCGTCATCATCATCATCATCGTCATCATCCTCAGATTCCTCACTGACTTCAGTCTCTGAAGAGCTGCAATCATCTCCATCAGTATCTAGATATGGGTTCCTGGTAGTCTCTGCTCTTCCCCAGTCCTCTCCACCAGTTGCTGTTTTCATCTGGTCAACTGAGCTGCTGGTTGGAAGATCTTCCTCTTTTACTTGGTGCTGATGAAGCTGTAAAAACAGAAGTTTCTTTTCATCTTCATCACTCTTCAAAGGAACAGCAGTGAATGCAAACCCAGTGTCATCAGTCTCCTTTTTCACACAAAACTGCTCTACCTCTTGACTGGTCCACAGTTGCTCCTCTTCCTCCTTTATGTTGAGGATATCTGGATCCTGTTGGTCCACACCAAGCATCCGTACTTCAAGAGCTGCTTCTTTAACCAGCACCATCTGCTGAACATCTGCAGGGAACACTGAAAACATGAACATCAGGCACAATTATAATTTTATATTCACACACATACAGTGTTGCTTGTAAGTTTATAAAGCCTTTAAAACTTTTTAAATTTCTGCATAAAAATGACCTAAAACATCATCAGATTTTCACACAAGTCGTAACAGCACAATACCATACCGATTTATTTATAGAGCACTTAAAACAGCAACAAGGCCAACCAAAGTGCTGTACAGTAGAAACAAACAAGCACAGCGGACAGGAAAACATAAAATAAAAATAAAGATACAAATAGCAGCAGAAACTAACTAAGGCCCTGTTTACACGGACACTGTGTGGGGGAAACGCAACTTTTGGGTATGTTAATTAGGTTGAAAGTTTTGCGTTGACATGGGCGAATTCTGTGGATACGACTCTCTCCCCCCCACCCCCCGTACTCATGAATTTACTGTAGTTACCATGCTGGGCCTGTAGATGGCGCTGTGATCTTTGGAACCTTCACTACTGCGCATGCGCCACCCACTGCTGCTTGAGGTAAACAAAGCACACGAGGCAGCCTGTTTTCCTCTCTGGCTAAAAGTTCAGCTACTACAAGTTGTTGTCAACAAGTTAACAACAAGTTAAAGCTGGAATTTGGATAAGAGTCAACAGATCTGACACCAAGTGGACCGCTTCATCTGCACACCAGTTGCTGACTGGACGTCTGGACCGGAACCGAGTCAACATGTCTGACTTTAGTCCGTGAGAATCAGCTGATTTACAGCAGCGCTACAAGGTAAACCATGTTCTTAATAATGTGTCCTGGTGTTTAGTTCGATCACAGAACAACCAACTGAGGTTTTATTTTTATTTTTTTCCTGCGAGGTCGAAGCTGTTCCACGAAGCGGACCGGTTCGGATCTGGGTCCAGTGTCCACCAGGATGAAAACAACAGAGTCCAGTTCATTAAAGTTCGGTTAACGTGTTTTTAAAAGTGTTCAATTTAATTCTCAGTGTTTGTGACATGAGTTTGTGGTGTTGAATAAATAAATAAATTAAAAATCAACCTGGTGTCTTCATTTTCAACATGCAGCATGTTAGGCATGACGTAACGAGTCCAGATAGCTTCATTTAGCTCAGATAAATGTAAATATCTCCCACGCTAACATAAATACTGTTTATTATTGTTAAACTGTTAATATATAGCACATTTAGTATGTTATAGTGCAGCGTGACACGTGAAATGTCCGACTGCCTCGTTAACAGACAACTGGATCCAGGCAGCTGCTCTCTTCCAACACAGATGCAGGTAAGGTGTAGAATAATTAAATATGAGAATCAAAATATATTCCATCAGCTATAGTTCAGAAAGTGGTGCGTGTGTCCACTGTCCAGTCCACCGCCATTGTTAAAATGCCGGCTGTCTGCGCGTGCGTGCTGCGTGCATGTGTTCAAACAAAAGCTCCACGGGAGATGTTTACATTATCAACGGGGGGTCAGCGAAAAACTTCCACCTTGAGAGCAGGATCAGAAAAGTATCGGTGTCATCGAGGGGGGCCAGCAGCGTCGTGTAGGCGATAAGCAAAGTCGCAAAGAGAAAGTAGCGGTTACACTCAAAATACGCGCCGTGTAAACTGGCCCTAAAATGGCCAACACTCTATAGTACAGAGGATCAAAACAAATCACACCATGTTAAAGGCAAGAGAATAGAAGTGGGTTTTCAAGCAAGAAAGACTGAGTGTGGGAGCCTGCCTGACACGCAGTGGTAACTTATTCCACAGTCTTGGACCTGCAACAGAGAAAGCCCTGTCACCTCTGAGCTTACGTCGGGATCCTGGAATTGAAAGAAGCATCTGGTCTGCTGACCTCAGAGAGCGCGGTGGGACATATAGTAGATAAAGTAAATAAAGAGAACCCAGTTAAACAAATGAGACAAAAATATTATACTTGGTCGCTTATTTATCGAGGTATTACATGTTTTTTCTTGAGATTTGTCAAGCTGTTTTATCAATAATGAACTAAATTACCGTAATTGTTGGGCTTTAGAACGCACCTGTCTCTAAGCTGCACTTATTAAATATAAGATAAATCATAATTTTGTACATAAATAAGACACTCTGGTTATTTAGCCGCGGGCATCCAGCGTTCGTCAGGAACTGTGCCCCCAGACTGCTTGTCTGTGTGCAGTTTTCTTGTTGTAGTACAAGAATCAAACAGCAGATGGTGTTTCACAGAATATAGCTTCAACACACAGACTGCAAGATCATCATGGGTCTTCATGAAGCTTTGCTGTCGGACTCATGGTTTCAACCACTATACCTTCAAAATGAACACAATAACTATCTAAGCATAATCACTGGAAGAACAATGCCAAACACCTAAGTAACTGAAATTATTTAAAAATTATTTACCAGTAGATATTATAGGGAGTGGTTGTGCAGAGGTTAGAGAAGGTGGACCTGTTATCAAAGTGTTGAAGATAAACAAACTATTCACACCTTTGACTCTAACATGCCTTTTTTTCAGGAACGCCAAACACACAGAACACCTCCAATAGTGAAACATGGTAAAGTGAAAGTAATAATAAATAAAATATAAAACAATAAAAATAAATAAATTAAAATAAATTAAAAAAGGGAAAAGAAAAAAAACTAGGTGTGCAAGGGAACAAATTCCATAAATGGCTGCCAGATAGAGTAGAATTTGTTCAAATTTCCAGATTTAGTATATCTAATTTTCTCCACTTTCAAAAAGGACAGGACCTCATTTATCCACATTGTGCTGGATGGAGTTTTAGTTGATTTCCAATTACAGAGAAGGTGACGCCTAGCGATCAAGGATGTAAAAGCTATCACCTTCAACTCTCTTGTGGAGTATTGACTATATTGCTCCAGGAGACCGAATATGACAGTATAAGCCGAGATGTCAATAGTTTTCGAATGTACGATCGATATGGTTTTGAAAGTAAATTTGCCAGAAGTTCACAAGGGCTGAGCACGAAAAAAACATATGTGTAAGATTGCAGGGCGAGCCTCCACAGCGGTCACAAACGTCTATTACATTAGGGTAGATCCATAGATATCTTATATAGAACACTAGATACCCCATGGACTGCCCTCGCCTATTGGAGCCGACGAGATTTCAGGTGGCCATCTTGGGGATGTCCACCGCTCCACTCAGCCTCAGCCTATTTGCCAGGCACAATAAAGTATCAGCGCATTTAATCAATCATAACACGCTGAATAGTAATCCCATTGTCACTTATTTAAATTTTAGGCATACAGCAATTAAAACTGCATGTATAGGAACATATAGTTTAGCATATTTAAATAATTTTGGTGGAATATAATACTTTAATGTACATGTTTAACAAGATGCAATCAAAGAAGCAATTTATTCACACACACATTTTGTATACATATTCAGATACTGTAATTATATATATATATATATATATATATATATATATATATATATATATATATATATATATATATATATATATATATATTAATGGTGTCGAAATTAGCGCGTTAATTATTTGCGTTATTTTATTTATTATGACGCGTTAAAATAAAATAACGCAACGATTATTTTGAAAAGCTCCCCCCGGATGCCGACCTCACTTCCGGTTTCCGCTTGCTAACGCTGTTAGCGAAAGCACCGTACCTGCACTCACATGCGATCACTGGACTTCTGCTAGCAATGATAACTATTTGGGTGTCACGGCTCACTTTATTGATGACAGCTGGAGCCTGCACTCCTTTGTTTTAACTGTGAGTAAATCTACCGAGCGCCACTGTGCAGAGGCCTGCGCGCAGCACGTCCAGAGGCTGGACACGAATGGAACATTGAGAAAAAAAACAACAACGCTCGGGACAGACGGTGAAATCCCCCTGCTTACAGAAGCTGAGCTGAAAAAGTTGGAGGAGCTACCTGAGCCATGCAGGTACGGTTTTATTTCTTTTTCTTTGTAGTTAAGTTTGATATTGGTTAGTTAGTGTGTGTGTGTTTAAAATAAAATATAATTCTTCTTTCTGCTCCCTTTTCATTCAGTGTTTTTCTTTTTGATGAATTTGCTTTTTTACTCTAAATGAATGAATAAATGAATTAAATTAAATAAAAGCTCTGAGTTTTTTTTCAGTCAACCTTTACTTACACAGGTTAGTCTCAATGAGCCTCAATGACTCATTTACAAGAGAGACCTGATTATTGTTTATTAATTTGTGTTTTCACAGGTATGTCACAGAAACTCTGGGTGGACACATCTCCTGTTCTGTGGTGCTGCCTGCCTTCTGCCACATGTTCAGAGTCATGGAGCCTTCAGATGACTGTCAACATACTGCGATTCAAGAAGGCCTTGAAGGTAATGTTTGCCTTAGTAGCTGGATAAATGAAGAGTAGATCTTATTCATGTGGTTTAAAACAAAGCAGAAATGTTCTGTAAGGTTCTAAATCTCAGTTCACACTAATTCATACAGTTTATCAAACAGTAAAATGTTTTGATTTCAGTTTTTAAACACTGTGTGAAAGTAAAAGAAATTAAATAAAAGCTCTAATGAATTTTTTTTCAGTCAACCTTTACTTACACAGGTTAGTCTCAATGAGCCTCAAGGACTCATTTACAAGAAAGACCTGATTATTGTTTATTAATTTGTGTTTTCACAGGTATGTCACAGAAACTCAGGGTGGACAGAAGTACATCGTGGTGCTGCCTGCCTTCTGCCACATGTTCAGAGTCATGGAGCCTTCAGATGATGATACTGTCAACACACTGCGATTCAAGAAGGCCTTTTGTGAAGACCTGGCTCAACGAAAGAAGAACTCCAATCTCACTTGGCTCAAGAATGCTACTGCACTTGATCCCAGGTTCAAGGACTTAAAATGCAAGTACTGTACAGTAATGTCTGGTTTGCCTTAGTAGCTGGATAAATGAAGAGGAGTAGATCTTATACATGTGGTTTAAAACAAAGCAGAAATGTTCTGTAAGGTTCTAAATCTCAGTTCACACTAATTCATAGTTTTATCAAACAGTAAAATGTTTTTGAACCACAAAATGAATGTTTGCAATGCACTTTAGTTAGGTGCTGCATTTTCTTTACAAAATTATTTCTAGTTTTTAAACACTGTGTGAAAGTAAAAACAATAAAGGTTATGACTTAACTGATGAATGAATCCATCTTTATTATAAGTTGCCTTTAAGTGTTTAATCGCGATTAATCGCGATTAATTTTAAAACTGATGTGCGATTAATTAGTTAAAAAAATTTAATCGATCAACACCCCTAATATATATATATATATTATATATATATATATATATATATATATATATATATATATATATATATATATATATATATATATATATATATATATATATGTATATATATATATACAGCAAACCCTCGAGTTACGTCAGGGATTGGGACCTACGGGTGTGACTTAGGTCGATGTTGTCGTACCTCGCGGACCAAAAACACCTGCCTGTCGTAGGTCCGCGTTTCTGACATAGGTCGCGGCTATACCGCTAACGGAGCGCCGCACACATATTTAACGGCATGAGACTGAACAAGCAGACATACTAACATGCACAGAACTTTACATGTACAGTAAATGAATACTGTACAATAAATAAAAAATATAATGTCTTACTTTGAGCTGGTCAAAGCCTGCCTTCGTCTTTTAGCATCAGCTCGCACCCGTCCGAGCTCCCCCAGCTTCCTTACGCTCCACACGCACACACGTGGTCAAAACTGTTTAAAAGAAGGACTGTTAGCTTCTTAACTTCATACATTTGGAGCCAGAAGAAAAAAAACATACTCAAAGCCGTTTCTCCGCGATGTTCCTCCATCCAAAACAAGCTGCTCGGCGTTAGCTACGGTTAGGCCCCGCCATTAGCAGCATGTCAGTTCATTCAAAAAGGCTGTCGGCTTTGTATCTCCGCGTTAGCTCGGTGTCCCCCGACATCTTAGGCTGCCAGGCGGACATTTGCGGCGAGCTCCCGGCCGCAGATGGCCCCTCCGCGGCATGTCGGCTCGGTGTCTTCGCCTGTGTTAGCTGCTCTGTAGTAATTTCACGGATTCTTTTCTTTTTCAGTTTACCCAATATTTCTGTGATCTTTACGATGGATAAATAAACAAAGCCATTAAGTGACACAGACGTTAACTTAGTTGGTATGCCAGGCGACACTACCATTTATTTAAAATAAATCACTAAATTAACACCATTACACTTGATTGATATGATTTCACTTTCTTTCAATTTAATACGTCAGCACACTTAAATTTAACACAACAGACTTCAATACTGGATGTTAAACATATTTAGTCTGAGGGCTCTTTAGCTTAAAATAGTTTCCAGCTTAGAATTGAGGGAAAAAGATAGGAGGAAGATTTAAGAAGAATTGGGAGGTTAAGAGAGGAAGTTTATCTTGCATTTATGAAACCAGATGACACTCTTCCATACGCGTCCAGCTAAGATATCATCACACCTCCAGCAAGCAAACAGCGGCTCCTTTACCTTAAGACGTCCGCCTCGGTTCTGGTAAAGAGCTGTGATCAGCCTTGGACGAACGAGTCGTCGGTCCCGCAAGTCCAAGCTGGACTCCACACGTGTTTACCTTGTCGGTGTCGGTGATACTCGCTTTCGTCGGCAGAAGCCGTGGCAGTCGTGGTTTTTGGCTCAAGATAACTTATTCCAGGAAGGAATAACAAAGTTTTGAGCTTACGCTCATTCGACGTGGACTCATAACAGCAGGTTATCAGTCCTTAGCTGAAGACGAAGGTCGTTAGCTCTTGACCAAACGTACCCCAGCTCTTTGGGAAAGGTTCACATCTCTTTGAAGTTCCCAGAAACTCTGAAGCGTTTCAGCAAAACTTAGAACTTAAAGAAGGATCATGAGAGGAGTGAGGCTTGTCTCTTTTTCATTGGTCCACTTGTTATCACTATTCAAGGTGAAATTCAGCGCAGAGAAGGAAATTGTTTAGGAAAAGTATCTGAGTGAGAGACTTTCAGACGCTAGATGAGAGTTTTAGCTGAAACTCGACAAAAACAATTTCAGTGTAAGTCAGTTTGACATTTTAGCTGAACTTTGACACCTTTTCACTTGCAGAAATGACACATTGATGTTTCACATTTAAAGAATAACAGCATATAACATATATCATGAAAATGACAAAAGTTATTCTTTTGATTACATTAGAATAAAATCAAAGATAGAAATAGTCTCTTTTGATGACTATATTCTCAGATTACAACTAATGGAATGATTTTGTGGTAAATGTCTTGCTTTACTGAGAGGTCAGTAAAGGTCATCACTGGACAGTTCAAAATCCACGCATGTCTTTGTACATGAGGCCCCAGAACCTGAACCTGAAACCTTCAGAGAGCTGAGCAGAAACCTCAAAGAACTGAAGCAACAATGGAAAGAAGAGTGGGTCAGAACTCCTCCAGAACCGGGGGCCTCATGTACAAAGACTTGCGTGGATTTCTTACTGAAAAGTTGCGTACGGTCAAATCCAGAAAACTGCGTACGCACAAAAAAATCCAGATGTATCAAACTGTGCGTACGCCGCAATCCACGCACATTCCTTTTGTACATCACAATCAACGTGGAATTGAGCGCACATGAGAGAGTGGCCGACTCCGCCTTTGACACGCCTCCATATAAATATGCAAATTCATTTAAATATGCCCTGCACGTTAGGAATGTCGTCTTTGCTCTATTGCAAATCATGTCGAAACGTGGAAAAAAGAGTAACTTCACGGACTGTGAACTGGAGACACTTCTGAGTGACGTAGAGAGGCACAGAAAAAGGTTTTGTTTGGCACGCTCAGCGCACAACAAACCGTCCACTTTTAAACGAGAAGTTGACCAAGCTATTCTAACATGCCTAAATAGGTTAGTGGGT
>JBBPBX010001302.1:0-55200 GCA_038048925.1 Garcialebias charrua
CCTGCACCCAGACCTCAGACCTGCACCCAGACCTGCACCCAGACCCAGACCTGCACCCAGACCCCAGACCTGCACCCATCCAGACACCCAGTCCACTCCAAGCCGCTTACCTGTGCTGGTGCCCGGCTGTGTGTGAGCACGCGCGGTGCTGCAGAGCTGCGTGAGCTCCTTTTATATGTTTCCTCCTCCACAACAACAAGCGAGACGTTTCCTCCAGACAGCACTTGGAATGTCCGAGGCTCTGGAGGAATTCCAGCCTTGCTGCGGAGCCGCCGCGGCCATATTTGGTTGCGCGTCTGGCTGAGGCTCGTGCGCTGCCGGGACATATATGGAGAGGATGACCCAGCGCGGCGCGCACGAGCCCGTGTATGGAGAAGAAGCACACAGACCCCCTCCCTGACACAAAACATTACTCTCCATTCAGCTTCTGTGAGGAGACAGGTCCTGGTGCTCCTCTACATTCAAACAAGAAGCATCAAGTGTCAGAAAGTGAAAAACTAACAGGGAGGGGACAGTTGTCCACATGAGACATGTCAGACTGAAATCTAAAGAAAGACAGGCGTCTCAGGCGGAGTTGTTCCTGAGCATGGAGCAGGAGATGGATGGATGGACAAACTGGGCCGCAGTAATGAGGGTGTTGCTTTGGTCAGTTGTGGTGAAGAAAGATCTGAGTTGAAAGGCAAAACTCTTGATTCTTGGTTTACATTTCAACCCTCACCTGCTCACGAGGTATGAACCAGGACTAAAATAACGACATCCGGACACAAGTGGCCAAAATGAGTTTCCTTCTTGTCTGGACTCAGAGGAGCAGCTCAGACTTCTGGGGGAACTCGGACTCTCTGCTCCTCTGCATCGAAACGAGTCAGTTGAGGTGGTTCTGAGTCAGCTGCCTCCCTGTGAAAGTTTTCTGGACATGTCCATGGGCGTAGCCAGGATTTTATGAGGGGCGGTTCGTTTGAAGAAAAAGTGGACCTGAAAAGAGCAACACACCTCGGTGGTTCACTGGAAGCACGTTGGGTTGCCACTCCAAACTTTATCTCGACTTGGGTTTGATCCTCACTTGGTTGAACTTATTTTACGTTTGTCTTTTATTGGATAAAAAAAAGGAGTTTGTGTTAACCACAGGCATATTAAGTCTATGGTGTTAACCGGTTCGACATTAGCGGCGTCTCCATACCTTCTCTTTCCACCTCTCTTAACACAGAACTTGTGTTGTGCAGGAGTTGTGGGTGGGACTTCATAGGCAAAGTGGGCGGTTCAACAAACCCCCACTGGCTACGCACATGATGTCCCACTGGTGAGAAAATCTGGGGCAGACCCAAAACTCACTGGAGTGTTCTGGCCTTGGAACACACTGGGATCTGGGAACACCCTGGGGTCTGGGAACACCCTGGGATCTGGGAACACACTGGGATCTGGGAACACACTGGGATCTGGGAACACTGGGATCTGGGAACACACTGGGATCTGGGAACACACTGGGATCTGGGAACACACTGGGATCTGGGAACACACTGGGATCTGGGAACACCCTGGGATCTGGGAACACCCTGGGATCTGGGAACACACTGGGATCTGGGAACACACTGGGATCTGGGAACACCCTGGGATCTGGGAACACACTGGGATCTGGGAACACACTGGGATCTGGGAACACACTGGGATCTGGGAACACCCTGGGTCTGGGAACACACTGGGATCTGGGAACACACTGGGATCTGGGAACACCCTGGGATCTGGGAACACCCTGGGGTCTGGGAACACCCTGGGATCTGGGAACACCCTGGGATCTGGGAACACCCTGGGATCTGGGAACACACTGGGATCTGGGAACACACTGGGATCTGGGAACACACTGGGATCTGGGAACACCCTGGGATCTGGGAACACACTGGGATCTGGGAACACACTGGGATCTGGGAACACACTGGGATCTGGGAACACCCTGGGATCTGGGAACACCCTGGGATCTGGGAACACACTGGGATCTGGGAACACACTGGGATCTGGGAACACCCTGGGATCTGGGAACACCCTGGGATCTGGGAACACCCTGGGATCTGGGAGCACCCTGGGATCTGGGAACACACTGGGGTCTGGGAACACACTGGGATCTGGGAACACCCTGGGATCTGGGAACACACTGGGACACACTGGGATCTGGGAACACACTGGGATCTGGGAACACACTGGGATCTGGGAACACCCTGGGATCTGGGAACACCCTGGGATCTGGGAACACCCTGGGATCTGGGAACACACTGGGATCTGGGAACACACTGGGATCTGGGAACACCCTGGGATCTGGGAACACACTGGGATCTGGGAACACACTGGGATCTGGGAACACACTGGGATCTGGGAACACACTGGGATCTGGGAACACCCTGGGATCTGGGAACACCCTGGGATCTGGGAACACACTGGGGTCTGGGAACACCCTGGGATCTGGGAGCACCCTGGATCTGGGAACACACTGGGGTCTGGGAACACCCTGGGATCTGGGAGCACCCTGGGATCTGGGAACACACTGGGGTCTGGGAACACACTGGGATCTGGGAACACCCTGGGATCTGGGAGCACCCTAGGATCTGGGAACACACTCTGGGAGCACCCTGGGATCTGGGAACACACTGGGGTCTGGGAACACACTGGGATCTGGGAACACCCTGGCAGGGCCGGCCCAAGGCATAAGCAAACTAAGCGGCTGCTTAGGGCCCCGGGGCCACTAGGGGACCCCCAAAGTGCAACAGATTTTTATTTTTTTTGTAATGATTTCCATGTGATTCTATTTAATCTTTTAAGTTCAGCTTTTGCAAATTGTTACATACATTTACATAGTTTTAAGAACTAATTATTCAACTTTAAATTTCTTTGTTTAAACCATTTTAGAGGAAAGCTCTGCAGAGAGTGGTGAAGGCTGCACAGAAGTCTGTTGGAGTCAGTCTCCCCACCATCACAGACATTTACACCTCCAGATGCAGGAAAAGAGCCACCTGCATCATGAAAGACCTCACTCACCAGCACACTCACTCTTTGCCCCACTCCCCTCAGGACGGAGGTTGAGGAGCATCAAGTGTAGAACCACTAGACTGAGGAACAGCTTCTACCCTGAGGCTGTTAGACTCATGAATAAATAAATAAAAATAATCTGCAAAATATCACATCATACTGATGCTGATCTGTTTTCTTGTTGCTGTGTTCATCTGTGTTCATCTGTGACCATCTGCTCATACAAACTCATGTTCGTGCTGCTGTTTATTCCCACTATATTAAGCTTAGTGTATTACTAGTTGATGTTTTTCTTAGTTAGTTCTAGATGTTATTACTGTTTTTCTCTTGCATTTGTTGTTGGATGTAACTGGGACCCCGTGTACATAATCTCGTTTTCATCACATGTACCACATGCGGTGCAAATGACAATAAAGACTCTCTCTCTGACTCTGATTTTACGTGATTTCATTGTTCATTTACATTATTTAAGTATTTCCTTGATAATTTTATTTTCTTTTCTGTTTTTGTGCGATTTAATTATTTTTTTATGCATCCAAGTTATTTTATCTGTTATTTGTTGTTGATCTTGCGCTCCAAATTATTTTGAAAATTACTGTTGCAGTTCTTTGGAACCGAAGTTAATAATCCAGATGATATTTTTGCAGTAAAATACAGTGTATACTGGTGTTTTTCCCCCCCTTTAGTTACTTTTAATACCAAAATACACATAGGATAATGTAACCAGGGCTGTCAGAGTTGCAATAGGTTTATGTTAGGTCAGTGAATGATCTGATCATCTGACTGTTGATTGCAGTAATCCACATTATTAGAAAAAATAGAGGGCCCCAAACCAAATTTCGCTTAGGGCCCCATGGAGGCTTGGGCCGGCCCTGCACCCTGGGATCTGGGAGCACCCTGGGATCTGGGAACACACTGAGATCTGGGAGCATCCTGGGATCTGGGAACACACTGGGATCTGGGAACACCCTGGGATCTGGGAACACCCTGGGATCTGGGAACACCCTGGGATCTGGGAACACCCTGGGATCTGGGAACACCCTGGGATCTGGGAACACACTGGGATCTGGGAACACACTGGGATCTGGGAACACCCTGGGATCTGGGAACACACTGGGATCTGGGAACACCCTGGGATCTGGGAACACACTGGGATCTGGGAACACACTGGGATCTGGGAACACCCTGGGATCTGGGAACACCCTGGGGTCTGGGAACACCCTGGGATCTGGGAACACCCTGGGGTCTGGGAACACCCTGGGATCTGGGAACACCCTGGGATCTGGGAACACCCTGGGATCTGGGAACACACTGGGATCTGGGAACACCCTGGGATCTGGGAACACACTGGGGTCTGGGAACACCCTGGGATCTGGGAACACCCTGGGATCTGGGAACACCCTGGGGTCTGGGAACACCCTGGGATCTGGGAACACCCTGGGATCTGGGAACACACTGGGATCTGGGAACACACTGGGGTCTGGGAACACCATGGGGTCTGGGAACACCCTGGGGTCTGGGAACACACTGGGAGCTGGGAACACCCTGGGATCTGGGAACACACTGGGATCTGGGAACACACTGGGGTCTGGGAACACCCTAGGATCTGGGAGACCTGAACCCTTGCACTGAATCAGGACTCACAAGTCCAAGATGTCAATTAACCCGACTCAGGTGGCTCAAACTGAATAAGTTAGCAAGTGACTCAAAATATCTCCAGTACATAAAGTTTCAGATGTGTACTAAACAAGGATCAAAGTGAGGAACGCCTCGTTTGAGTTTCAGGACACGTCTCTGTTTGAAGGGACATCTGTCAACAGCAGACAAACATCACTGGGCAAATGTTCTGATGTATCGATGAGCAACTCAATAACATCATTGAGTTTTATCTGTTTGCTGCTCTGGAGCAAACAGGTGTGTGTTCTCACAATGCCAAGATGGAAAGACATCAGCAATGAGCTTAGAGAAAAAGGGGAAATATAAAAAAAAAAACAGTGTCTGTCATTCTAGAGAGAAACATTCTTTTGTGGAAAACCTCTAAGACAGCTGTCAATCGTCCCAGGAGTTGTCCAAGAAAATTCACCCCAAGATCAGACTGTGCAATGTAAAAAAAACAAACAGCTTCAGGTCAGATGTCCTCAGTTAGCAGGTTAATGACTTCCAGACTGAACAAGTCTGACTTGTTTTAGCAGGTTAATGACTTCCAGACTGAACAAGTCTGACTTGTTTTAGCAGGTTAATGACATCCAGACTGAACAAGTCTGACTTGTTTTAGCAGGTTAATGACATCCAGACTGAACAAGTCTGACTTGTTTTAGCAGGTTAATGACATCCAGACTGAACAAGTCTGACTTGTTTTAGCAGGTTAATGACATCCAGACTGAACAAGTCTGACTTGTTTTAGCAGGTTAATGACATCCAGACTGAACAAGTCTGACTTGTTTTAGCAGGTTAATGACATCCAGACTGAACAAGTCTGACTTGTTTTAGCAGGTTAATGACATCCAGACTGAACAAGTCTGACATGTTTTAGCAGGTTAATGACATCCAGACTGAACAAGTCTGACATGTTTTAGCAGGTTAATGACATCCAGACTGAACAAGTCTGACTTGTTTTAGCAGGTTAATGACATCCAGACTGAACAAGTCTGACTTGTTTTAGCAGGTTAATGACATCCAGACTGAACAAGTCTGACATGTTTTAGCAGGTTAATGACATCCAGACTGAACAAGTCTGACTTGTTTTAGCAGGTTAATGACATCCAGACTGAACAAGTCTGACTTGTTTTAGCAGGTTAATGACATCCAGACTGAACAAGTCTGACTTGTTTTAGCAGGTTAATGACATCCAGACTGAACAAGTCTGACATGTTTTAGCAGGTTAATGACATCCAGACTGAACAAGTCTGACTTGTTTTAGCAGGTTAATGACATCCAGACTGAACAAGTCTGACTTGTTTTAGCAGGTTAATGACATCCAGACTGAACAAGTCTGACTTGTTTTAGCAGGTTAATGACATCCAGACTGAACAAGTCTGACTTGTTTTAGCAGGTTAATGACATCCAGACTGAACAAGTCTGACTTGTTTTAGCAGGTTAATGACATCCAGACTGAACAAGTCTGACTTGTTTTAGCAGGTTAATGACATCCAGACTGAACAAGTCTGACTTGTTTTAGCAGGTTAATGACATCCAGACTGAACAAGTCTGACTTGTTTTAGCAGGTTAATGACTTCCAGTTTGAACAAGTCTGACTTGTTTTAGCAGGTTAATGACTTCCAGACTGAACAAGTCTGACTTGTTTTAGCAGGTTAATGACTTCCAGACTGAACAAGTCTGACTTGTTTTAGCAGGTTAATGACTTCCAGTTTGAACAAGTCTGACTTGTTTTAGCAGGTTAATGACTTCCAGTTTGAACAAGTCTGACTTGTTTTAGCAGGTTAATGACTTCCAGTTTGAACAAGTCTGACTTGTTTTAGCAGGTTAATGACTTCCAGACTGAACAAGTCTGACTTGTTTTAGCAGGTTAATGACTTCCAGTTTGAACAAGTCTGACTTGTTTTAGCAGGTTAATGACTTCCAGTTTGAACAAGTCTGACTTGTTTTAGCAGGTTAATGACTTCCAGACTGAACAAGTCTGACTTGTTTTAGCAGGTTAATGACTTCCAGTTTGAACAAGTCTGACTTGTTTTAGCAGGTTAATGACATCCAGACTGAACAAGTCTGACTTGTTTTAGCAGGTTAATGACTTCCAGTTTGAACAAGTCTGACTTGTTTTAGCAGGTTAATGACTTCCAGTTTGAACAAGTCTGACTTGTTTTAGCAGGTTAATGACATCCAGACTGAACAAGTCTGACTTGTTTTAGCAGGTTAATGACTTCCAGACTGAACAAGTCTGACTTGTTTTAGCAGGTTAATGACATCCAGACTGAACAAGTCTGACTTGTTTTAGCAGGTTAATGACATCCAGACTGAACAAGTCTGACTTGTTTTAGCAGGTTAATGACTTCCAGACTGAACAAGTCTGACTTGTTTTAGCAGGTTAATGACATCCAGACTGAACAAGTCTGACTTGTTTTAGCAGGTTAATGACTTCCAGACTGAACAAGTCTGACTTGTTTTAGCAGGTTAATGACTTCCAGACTGAACAAGTCTGACTTGTTTTAGCAGGTTAATGACTTCCAGACTGAACAAGTCTGACTTGTTTTAGCAGGTTAATGACTTCCAGTTTGAACAAGTCTGACTTGTTTTAGCAGGTTAATGACTTCCAGTTTGAACAAGTCTGACTTGTTTTAGCAGGTTAATGACTTCCAGACTGAACAAGTCTGACTTGTTTTAGCAGGTTAATGACTTCCAGTTTGAACAAGTCTGACTTGTTTTAGCAGGTTAATGACATCCAGACTGAACAAGTCTGACTTGTTTTAGCAGGTTAATGACTTCCAGTTTGAACAAGTCTGACTTGTTTTAGCAGGTTAATGACTTCCAGTTTGAACAAGTCTGACTTGTTTTAGCAGGTTAATGACTTCCAGTTTGAACAAGTCTGACTTGTTTTAGCAGGTTAATGACTTCCAGACTGAACAAGTCTGACTTGTTTTAGCAGGTTAATGACTTCCAGACTGAACAAGTCTGACTTGTTTTAGCAGGTTAATGACTTCCAGACTGAACAAGTCTGACTTGTTTTAGCAGGTTAATGACTTCCAGTTTGAACAAGTCTGACTTGTTTTAGCAGGTTAATGACATCCAGACTGAACAAGTCTGACTTGTTTTAGCAGGTTAATGACTTCCAGTTTGAACAAGTCTGACTTGTTTTAGCAGGTTAATGACTTCCAGTTTGAACAAGTCTGACTTGTTTTAGCAGGTTAATGACTTCCAGACTGAACAAGTCTGACTTGTTTTAGCAGGTTAATGACTTCCAGACTGAACAAGTCTGACTTGTTTTAGCAGGTTAATGACATCCAGACTGAACAAGTCTGACTTGTTTTAGCAGGTTAATGACATCCAGACTGAACAAGTCTGACTTGTTTTAGCAGGTTAATGACTTCCAGTTTGAACAAGTCTGACTTGTTTTAGCAGGTTAATGACATCCAGACTGAACAAGTCTGACTTGTTTTAGCAGGTTAATGACTTCCAGTTTGAACAAGTCTGACTTGTTTTAGCAGGTTAATGACTTCCAGACTGAACAAGTCTGACTTGTTTTAGCAGGTTAATGACTTCCAGACTGAACAAGTCTGACTTGTTTTAGCAGGTTAATGACTTCCAGTTTGAACAAGTCTGACTTGTTTTAGCAGGTTAATGACTTCCAGTTTGAACAAGTCTGACTTGTTTTAGCAGGTTAATGACTTCCAGACTGAACAAGTCTGACTTGTTTTAGCAGGTTAATGACTTCCAGTTTGAACAAGTCTGACTTGTTTTAGCAGGTTAATGACATCCAGACTGAACAAGTCTGACTTGTTTTAGCAGGTTAATGACTTCCAGTTTGAACAAGTCTGACTTGTTTTAGCAGGTTAATGACTTCCAGTTTGAACAAGTCTGACTTGTTTTAGCAGGTTAATGACTTCCAGTTTGAACAAGTCTGACTTGTTTTAGCAGGTTAATGACTTCCAGACTGAACAAGTCTGACTTGTTTTAGCAGGTTAATGACTTCCAGACTGAACAAGTCTGACTTGTTTTAGCAGGTTAATGACTTCCAGACTGAACAAGTCTGACTTGTTTTAGCAGGTTAATGACTTCCAGACTGAACAAGTCTTGTTTCAGAGAGTTGCAGGAGAAAATCCTTTTCACTACAAACACCACAACAGCACATTTTAGGTTTTGTGTCTGAAGCTGTGTCCTTTGGACAAATGACACCACATGAGATGTCTGACAAAAATCTAAATCTGTCTTGAGAACCAAAGCTTGTCTCTTGAGACTGTGAAGATGAAGGTTTGATTCCCCGACACAGACAGATAAAACCAAACCAAATCTTCGTTTTTATTTTATTATTTAACCTTTATTTATACAGGTAGTGTTGTTGAGTCACGAGGACTCATGTACAAGAGAGGCCTGAGAGCAGATGATGGGGGTTAAGGGCCTTGCTCAAGGGTCCAGGGTGGGGTAAATAGAGGCAGGTGTGTGCGTTTCAGCTTTTCCACCCACATTTTGATGCTGTTGATCCAAGGAGTTGAACGGGCGACCTTCTCTAACCTCTGCACCACCACTCCCCACTTAGTTACAACAAATAAAAGTAATTTTTTTCAATTCATCCATCATCTTTTACCTGATTCTTCCTTTTCAGTTCACAAGGGTCCCTGGTGTCCATGTCCAGCTATCACTGTGCAGGAGGCGGAGGACACCTGGACAAGTCTCCAGTCCATCACAGAGACACCTGGACAAGTCTCCAGTCCATCACAGGGACACCTGGACAAGTCTCCAGTCCATCACAGGGACACCTGGACAAGTCTCCAGTCCATCACAGGGACACCTGGACAAGTCTCCAGTCCATCACAGGGACACCTGGACAAGTCTCCAGTCCATCACAGGGACACCTGGACAAGTCTCCAGTCCATCACAGGGACACCTGGACAAGTCTCCAGTCCATCACAGAGACACCTGGACAAGTCTCCAGTCCATCACAGAGACACCTGGACAAGTCTCCAGTCCATCACAGGGACACCTGGACAAGTCTCCAGTCCATCACAGAGACACCTGGACAAGTCTCCAGTCCATCACAGGGACACGTAGAGACAAATAACCATTTACTCTCTCACTCACACCTAGAGACAATTCCGAGTCATCAGTCAGTCCAACATACATGTTTTTAGTCTGTGGGAGGAAACACCTGGATAAAACCCACGCAGCACAGAGAGAACATGCAAACTCCGCCCAGAAAGGCCACCAGATCGGGATTTGATCCGGCAACCTGCTCACTGAGAGGCAGCAGCTAACTGCACCACCACCATGTCGCCCATTTAGATGTCCAAATAGAGAAAAACAATCAAAACATATTTTATTTGTCAAAGATTATAAAGAAGATGACACAGTTAGTTGGAACTACAAAGAATAACACGTTTTTTTGAGTTGTGGGTGTGGTCAAAAGTTTGACTCCACCCACAGCTGCATTCTGTAGTCAGGGCTGATGTCAGGCTGTGTGGTGGAGACAGAGCTGCAGATGAAAATGCCTCAGAGGGACACAAACAGACTGATGGTGTTCATCCAGCTGTCACTCTACAGATGTGTCTGATTCACAGAAACCAGGTTGTAAATAGACCAGGACCTGACTCTGCTCATTTGATAACAATGATACGCTGTCTCTTACATCAGGTGCACTAAATGTTCATTACAGTCAATGTGTTGTTATGTCTACTGGGGACAATTATCATTTCTGAACCGGCCTCATCCGGTTGGATAAAAGTCTGTTGTTCTACCCCAGAGTTTAAAAGAAACTCCCGAGTGCTGAACTGTTCAGATGAAGAGGTCATGTCTGAAGAAATGGAGGCATCAAGTTAGTCTAAATTAATATTTGTTCAGCCAAAACAAATGACACTGCAGCCAAAGGGCATGAACTCAAACTGGATTGTGATTTGATAAAAACTGAATGAATATCAAATTAAAGTCCCAGCATTCCAACAAGATTACAGGCTGCCAGCAACATTTGATGTCAGAGTTTTAAATAAAAACCATCTTGTGATGAGAACGGACAGAAAGTCCCTTTGGTCAATCCTTGAAAGTGACATTTTGTGCAATTTCAACAATATTGTGAAATCTCATGGGGGGGGGGGGGTGTCTCCAAATGAATATTGTTTTTAATGTGAGGGGGACATGTCCCCTTCTCATATAACTGATGCAACGCCCAGGACTCAGAGGACCATCAACTATGAACATATCAAATATTTGCTCAGTACACTATCTGAAAAAAAAATCTGTTTTGTATTTGTAATTATTATATATTTTTTATCCTTGACGTGTTTTTGTCTTTTAGGTACATCTGGACCTACATCTGGACCGACCATTCTGTGTTAGTTTGTCTCTCCTTCCTGTCCTCTCAAAGTAGATGTCCACTCGTCCTGAGTCTGGTTCTGCTGGAGGTTTCTTCTTGTTAAAAGGGAGTTTTTCTTTCCACTGTCGTCACTGTGCTTGCTCAGGATGGGAGGCCGTGACAAAGCCAAGATTCAACTTGTCTGCTGTTCCTTAGATAGAGAACTTTACAAATGGTCTTTTCTATGTATGTAAATGTTCCTGTAAGTGTTCTGAGACAACTGGTTGTGATTTGGTGCTATATAAATAAACTGAACTGAATTAAAACTTACCGAGTTGTAGCCATTTGTCTGTTTGCTGAGATCACTGACTTGTGGCAGTCATCTTGAATTGAGGTGACCCCAGAAGTTTTCATTCAACCTGAGCATTATAAACAGAAAATGCAGTTATCAGACAGGGTAGAGAACTGAGGGGGACGAAATATAAGTAAATCTCATTGAGCCTCGTGGACTCATTTACAAAAGCGACCTGCTACAAACTAAAGAACGATGAACAGCAATGGTAGAATTTCCTTAAACAATCAACAATAGAAAAACATAAGAGAGAAATACAGATTTTTTTAAACAAAGTATCAAAAACTAGCAAAACATTATAATTAGTTAGTCAGCTGTAGATGTACATCCAATGATTACTCTCTGAGAGTTGGATTCAAACACGTGTACTAGTACTTTTTCTTTTCATGCTAACAAACCTGAGGCAGCTCCTCTAAACATGCCTCGCTTGTTGAGTCTTCATCCTGTCATGACCTTTGACGGGCCCAGAAGAACATCGTTCTGTGATCAGAGACAGCTGGAGACAAGGTTCAGAAGATCAGGACAGCACTTTGAAACCACCAGAACCAGATCAGGCTGGAGTCCATGATAAGCTGTTAGTGTTCGGTACGTAGAAGCTGAAACTCTCTGTGGTCTGATGAAACATCAGCTGATCTCATTTCCTGCTTTGCTCACATTTGGCTCACATCGTCTACACCTCAGAACCTTGATTCTACAGTTCAGACGGGTTCGGCTCCAGGTGTCGTTTCTACAGCTGAAGACCTCCTCACAGGTAAGCAGAACATTTCACTGCCTCCAGCTCTGTTGTGGGCCACAGTCCATGCTGGTCGGGTTTCTTCCCAAGCCCTGCTCAGATCCAACGTTCACAACTTTAGAAAACGAGTGAACAAAAGGACTTGTGTGCATGGACAGCTGCTGCTGGTCTTCTACCACTCACCCACACAGACTGGGGTGATTTCAACTTCCTTTAGGGGCAATCAGCCCTAAAGTTTAACAGGATTATGTAAGAAAATTCACTTCTCAAACCTTAGATTCAACAAAATATTGAATACATTTTGAATAAATATGAATAAATGATGACAGGTCAGTAAAATCTATGATGTTTTGCACCAGTCGGATCCTCAGCTCCACCTGTCAATCAATCCAGAGGCTCGTCAGCAACTGACCAGTCGATGGTTCCAATTTGTCCCCAAGTGAAACGCTCCTTACCTCCAGGAACTCTTTTCCTCCAACAACCTTGTCAGGGATTTGCATTACAAACACTTTGTGTTCAGAGGGATTTCATGAAAAATCATCAGAAGAAATGGTTGAACGTTGTCAGAGGAGAAATGTGATCCAGACGGTGTTGCACTCTTCAGAGGATGGAACATGGTTGATTCAGTTTACACATCTGGAGTCTGCGAAAGATGATAAAGATGATAAAGCCCTGCGGCTGACCTCGTGATCAGCTGACAGTGATAAACAGGAAGTACCACATGGGCAGCTGTGGCTGACTGGTTCGAGCAGTTGTCCTACAATGGGAGAGACGGTGGTTCAATTCCACCAGCAGTCACATGTGGAAGTGTCCCTGGGCAAGACACTGAACCCCTCATTGCCTCTGATGTGTCCCATCAGTGTCTGAATGTGATGAAGCTCTGATTATTCTTTGTACAGATACAGTAGAGTGAGGCAGGAATGGGTAAATGAGACACAGATTGTTGTAAAGAGCTTTGAGTGTCGTGATAAGATAGAAAGGTGATACATATAGAAGTACAGTCCATTTACATGTTCGTCTGTATGAAAGTAACTGCAAGTAAATCCTCCATTTTCTGTCATGTAATTACATCAATGCTTAATGGTTGAATGAAAGGTTAAAGCTAGTTGTGCTTTGTTTTGCGTGTTTTAACTTCCGGTCGTATAAGTTTAGTCTTAAAGCTGCTATATGTAATTTCTGAAACACGCTAGCCTGGTTAAAACCAGACCCTTGTCCTTCACTTCGCTTCGTACTAGGGTCTGGACTTTCTCCATGGAGAACCAATTCTTGCTGGAGGCGTGGCCTCTGCTGAGGAACAAAACCATTGGATCTTAGAAAAATTTTGAACAGGGAAAGCATTCTGCTCCCTCCCCCTCGGAGACATATATGGTCTGTTTCCTGCTCTGGTGAACTTGACATCAGCTCCGCCTCCTGCTGCATTTTCTCTCGCTGCCGCTGCATATTCTGTGTTTATATGTTAATAAAACGTTCTAAAAAAAAAAACCATGGAGCGCTGGTCCAGCACACCAGAAGACCAGAAAATCTGATGGGACTCGGGCAGCCACGTTGAACCCGAGTTTAATTCTCTCGTGACAACCTCAGACATTTCCTCATCAGCGGAGGGAGAGGAGGAGGGAGGAGGGAGCGATCACTTGACTTTTGGCAAAAAAACAAAAGAAAACTCCAGATAAGGGATTAAGAAGGGGAATTTAATACATTTGTGTCACATATAAAACAGTCCTGCATCGCTTTGCATCGCTTTGAATGAGAACATGCGGCTGCTCGCTGGGACAGGTGGGGGCGTGGGTTAGGGGCCAAAAACTCCGCCCCTTCTGTTCTCTGATTGGTCCGGTCAAAAATCAGCCGGAGAAATCGTTGTCTATGGGAGAAGTCCCAGACTGAGCAGTGAAGGGAAATGAGAATTGAGCGGAGCTGCGAAGGAAGGCGAGGGCCAGGCTAGGAACACGCTGGAACTTAGAAAATTTTTGAACAGAGACACGTTTCTGGTCCCTCCCCCTCAGAGCCATATATGGCTCTGCTCCCCCTTGCTGTAATTCAGCTCAGCTTCCTTAACTCCGCCTCCACTTCATGTCCTGTCGCAGCCGCTCCGAATTTCTCTGTTTATATGTTAATAAAACGTTCTAAAAAATAAAATAAAAACAGGGAGTGCTGGTCCAGCACACCAGAACACCATGAAATCTGCAGAGCCTCGCGCAGCCACGTTGAACCCGAGTTTAATTCGCTCGTGACAAATTCATTCATTTCCTCAATTCATTCATGGACTCAGCGGAGGAGGAAGCGATCACTTGACTTTTGGCAAAAAAACAAAAGAAAAGTCCAGATCAGGGATGAAGAAGGGGAATTTAATACATTTGTGTCACATACAAAACAGTTTTGCATCGCTTTGCAATCTTTGAACGAGAACCTGCGTGGGCGCTGCGGGGCTGGGACAGGCGGGGGCGTGGGTTAGGAGCGTGAGAAGTGAGAAGCTCTGTTTTTATTGGCTGGTTAAAAACTCTGTTTTTATTGGCTGGTTAAAAACTCTGTTTTTATTGGCTGGTTAACGGCGGGTCACTGTGGCTTTTTAGAAATGCTTTTAGAGAAGCAAGGGGACTATAGTTTTTTTCAGAGATTACTTTGTCTAACATCAGTCTGTCAGGAGATAGTGACAGAGTGAAGAAATATGTTAAAAATATATTGTTAGAAAAGTTACATATATCAGCTTTAAACAAGCTCAGTCAAAAATAAAACTTTTAAAGGATCATAACAAATAATTTGTGACTGAGCTTGTTTACGGCCGTACCTACAGGGACACCGTACGACCCTGAACACACCTGAACACACCTGACCTCATCTGACCTCTGAAGCTAAGCAGGGTCAGGCCTGGTTAGTACTTGGATGGACGACCACCTGACCAGGTGCTGTAAGCTTTTGCACTTCTCACAAACCACACAAGAGGTGCGCTGTTCAAGCCAAGAGCCATCATCAGTACTGGGGGCTTAGGACCCCAAAAGACTTGATCCTAGAATCGCCCCTGTCTGTCGACATCAGTCTGCTCAGCTGTTGATAAGAAGGCACTGCAGAGGTTAATAACATCTGCCTCAAATCCACTGATTCCTTGGAAACATTTGCTATCAGCTGCTCTGCAGCGCGTCAGCCATCTCACCTCGGCCATCTTCTGCTCCACCTGCTGCTCCACCTGCAGCTCCACCTGCTGCTCCACCTGCAGCTCCACTTGCAGCTCCACCTGCTGCTCCACCTGCTGCTCCACCTGCAGCTCCACTTGCAGCTCCACCTGCTGCTCCACCTGCTGCTCCACCTGCTGCTCCACCTGCTGCTCCACCTGCTGCTCCACCTGCAGCTCCACCTGCTGCTCCACCTGCTGCTCCACCTGCTGCTCCACCTGCTGCTCCACCTGCTGCTCCACCTGCAGCTCCACTTGCAGCTCCACCTGCTGCTCCACCTGCTGCTCCACCTGCTGCTCCACCTGCAGCTCCACCTGCAGCTCTCTGGAAGGCCGGAGCAATGAAGACAGCAGCAAGACAAGCTAACGGTCTTAAAGGAATAGTTTAGTTTGTCTCTTAGTTATATAATTTTGTAAGTTTTATATATTTATTTACAGAGCATGTGAACATAGTAGCATTTAAAACTGGTTGTATTGTTTTTAACAGAATAATGACATTAAAACAAACTTTGAATTTGGACTTTCAGCGATGGTTGTGAACTCTGAGGGCCGCGGCTCGTCACTGCTGGAAGTTTCATTAATAATCAGAAGTGTCAGCCTGGTGGGTCAGTTCAGTTTGATGGTTCATTTCTAATCAGTTCACATCTAAACACGTTCAGTTTGTTGGTTCTGGTTCTGAAACAGCCGTCAGTCTGCTGAAGCTTCACAGAATGATGAAACAGGAAGTTCAGCATCACATTATTGAGTAAGACATATTTAACGTTTATCCCATCAATGTTTTTATTTTTTTTAACTAAACCAACGTTCAGTTATTTAACCATTAAATCAAATGAAATGTATTTTATTTCAGATAAAATAATTTAGAAAGTTTTTAGGTGGTTTTGTGCTCTTGTCTTTCTTTAGTAGTTTTGTTGAACATGTGCCGCATGCTTTATGTTTAAAGTCTGAGTCACTCTCAGTGAGTCTATAAGGAGTTATGTAGCACTCACCAGCAGCAGATTTATCTCAGCGCTACAGTAAAACATAAATAAACCCGTCTTTCTGAAACCCACAGCTCAATTTATGTTTACGAAGTTTCTTTTGTGTTTCTTCACTTCAAACCACACACACTTTTCTTTTCACCCGGGTCTCCTGACTCATTTTGGACTTTGCAGAGCGGCTAAAAGAAGTCGACAAACAATCTAAAACTTTATTGAAAAAACACAAAGTCTGTTGTGGCTGTAAAACACTAACACGGTAGAGGAAAGCACAAGGGGACACAAAGAGGCAAAAAGAGACCAGAAGATAGCATGAAAACCAGTAACACTTGACAGGTGAGTGAAGTGAAACAGAATGATGAACTGGGACTGATGGGATGAGTGCCTGCAGCTGTGACTAATAAAAACAGGAACTGGTGTAGATGGGCAAGCCAGACTGTAGGATACTGAGGCGACTTATGACACAGAGGAAACAGACTGAACAGACCAAAGTGCAAAATAAACATCCATCCATTATCTTCTGTGCAGCCTTCACCACTCTCTGCAGAGCTTTTCTTTCTTCAACTGTGCAGCCTCCATGCCACACGTTGATGCTGGAGCACAGGATGCTCTCCACTGCACACCTGTAGAAGGAGGTGAGGACTGGGCTGCTCAGACCAGCTCGTCTCAGTCGTCTGAGGAAGTAGAGTCTCTGATGACCTTTCTTGATCAGGCTGGTGGTGTTGTTGCTCCAGCTGAGATTATCATTCAAGTGTACACCCAAGTATTTGTAGCTGGAGACCACTTCCACTGCAGATCCACTTATGTTCAGTGGGGCGTGGGTGTGTTTGTTCCTTCTGAAGTCCACAATCATCTCCTTTGTCTTCTTCACATTCATGTGAAGATTATTCTCTTTGCACCAGCTCTCCAGGTGTTCCACCTCCTGCCTGTAGCTGGACTCATCATTGTTTGTGATGCATCCCACCACCGCTGTATCATCTGCAAACTTAACAATATGACAGCCTGGATGGGTGGCTGCACAATCATATGTGAGCAGAGTGAACAGGAGAGGGCTCAACACACATCCTTGAGGAGAGCCAGTGCTGAGGGTTATGGTGGAGGAGGAGAAGTTGTGGATCTTCACGGACTGTGGTCTGTTTGTTAAGAAGTCTAGGACCCAGTTACAAATGGAGGGGCTTAGTCCAAGTGTATAGTTTGTCCATCAGAGTTTGGGGGATCATGGTGTTGAAGGCAGATGTGAAGTCCACAAAGAGCAGACGCACGTATGAGTCCTTCTGATCCAGGTGGGTGAGAGCAGTGTGGACCACAGTGGAGATGGCATCTTAAGTTAGCCCTGTCTGAAAAACAAAAAGTCACAAATCTGGGAGTGATAATGGATCCTTCCATGAAACTCAACAGTCATGTAAACATGATCGTTAAATCCTGTAAGCTGAAGCCCATATTATCCAAAAATAACCTGGAGACATACACACATTTATTACATCTAGGCTTGACTACTGCAATTCACTCCTGTTTGGTACCAGTCAGACCACCATTGCATGACTACAAGTGGTCCAGAACGCAGCAGCCCAATTTTTAACCAGTACAGGCAAAAGTGAGCACATTACACCAGTCTTGGTCTCTCTGCACTGGCTACTGGTTCATCTTCAAATCCAGTTCAAAATTCTCCTGTATGTCTACAAATAGCTGAACAGTCTCGCCCCCCCCTATCTCTCTGATTTGCTACAGCCGTATGTCCCACCACGTGCTCTGAGGTCAGCGGACCAGGTACTTCTCACAGTTCCAGGAACTCATCTTAAGCACAGAGGTGACAGGCCCTTCTCTGTAGCAGGACCAAGACTTTGGAATGAGTTACCTCTGCTCGTCAGACAGGCCCCCTCCCTCTCGGTTTTCAAATCCTGTTTAAAGACCCATTACTGTTCCGTTGCTTTCAACACAAGATGATCTGTGTTTGGTCGTTATATTTATTATCTGCGATGATTTTACGTCTATATTCTGTTTTTTACTTCATTGTATATGTTGCCTATGTGTTGCCTGTTGTTTGTTTGTTTGTACAGCACTTTGGTTGGCCTTGTTGCTGTTTTAAGCGCTCTATAAAGAAAATGGTATGGTAGATCAATTCTCACGGTATGCATACTGATGAGGGTCCTTGTTGATGTTGATGTTGTTTTGATGTGGGTCATGACCAGTTTTTCGAAGCATTTAGTGACTATCGGGGTGAGGGCTACTGGCTGATAGTCATTCAGACCAGTCACTGTAGAGCTCTTTGGGACTGGGATGATGGTGGCGGTCTTCAGACAGATGGGAACTGTCTCCAGGGCAAGTGAGATGTTAAAGATGTCGGCCAGCACCACACAGAGCTGATCAGCACCTTCTTTCAACATTTTCTCAGGGATGTTGTCTGGGCCAGTTGCTTTGTGAGGAATCTTCCTGAAAGTACTCCTTACTTCTGCTGAGGTCACGCCGAGATGCTCTTCTTCCTGTGGTGAGGTGAGTCTGGTGCTGGGTGGTCTGTTTGGGTCTTCAAAATGTGCATAGACCTTGTTGAGGGAATCAGGCAGTATGGGTCTCTTGTTCACTTCTGCCTTTATAATCTGTTACATTCCCCTCCACATGCTTCATGGATCTTGTGAGGTGAAATGACCCTCGATCCTCTGTGCATATGTAACCTTGGCCCTCTTAATACTAGCAACTAGCTCTTTCCTTGTCCTTCTCAGCGCCTGTGAGTTTCCAGACCTTAAAGCTACACTATGTAACTTTGTAGTGCAGTCTAACTTTTCTAACAATATATTTTTAACATATTTCTTCACTCTGTCACTATCTACTGACAGACTGGTGTTAGACAAAGTAATCTCTGAAAAAAACTATAGTCCCCTTGCTTCTCTATCAGCATTTATAAAAACACTAAAAACACAGAGTGACCCGCCGTTAACCAGCCAATAAAAACAGAGTTTGTAACCAGCCAATAAAAACAGAGCTTGAATTTGAATCAGCCAATAAAAACAGAGCTTGAATTTGAATTTCAGCAGAGCAAGGGGGGCAGAGCCATATATGGCTCTGAGGGGGAGGGATCAGAATGCTTTGCCTGTTGAAAATATTTCTAAGTTCTGTGCTCCACAGAAAGTTACACATAGCACCTTTAAGGCAGTGTTCCTGACTTCCAGCAGGTTGTGAACCTCCACATTCAGCCAAGGCTTTCTGTTTGGATAACTCTTAACATATCAGAGTCAGACAGTCAGTGAGATTTATTTGTAATACACACCACACGTGATACAGGAGGTGGGACGAAACTTTGTACACAGGGTCCCAGTTACATCCAACAAAAACACGAATTGTAAAGAAAAACATTAGTAAGATTCGAGTCAATATGCTACATTCTCTAAACCAGTGGTCACCAACACGGTGCCCGCGGGCACCCGGGTGTCCTCAAGGACCAGTTGAGGTGCCCGCGGACCTGTTCTAAAAATAGCACAACTCACTACTAAGCTGCATTTAAAATTTCATTTTATTCAGTTGTTATTCTTTTTTTGTATTTATATATATAT
Organism: Garcialebias charrua; assembly: GCA_038048925.1. Classification (NCBI taxonomy): domain Eukaryota; kingdom Metazoa; phylum Chordata; class Actinopteri; order Cyprinodontiformes; family Rivulidae; genus Garcialebias; species Garcialebias charrua. The sequence goes on from JBBPBX010001302.1 coordinate 19,737, forward strand.
TTTAAAATGACTATCTTAAAAATATGTTCTTAAAAATATGTTTATTATAAAAAAAATTCAATTTACGCTTTATTTCTGAAGAGTTTATTAAACTGGTGCCCTTTGTATGACTCCGTACCCACAAAGTAGCTCAGTTTCAAAAAGGTTGGTGACCCCTGCTCTAAACTAAGAATTCACTAAGCACTAATGGTACAAAAACAATGTGCCAAAACAACAGCAGCACGAACATGAATCTGTGTGAACAGATGAGGCCCAGTGAACACAGCAACATGATATCTGATGGTGGTGACGTCAGAACTGAGGATGTGTATTCCTCCAGGTCTAACTCCTTCATTTTCAGCAGCTTTTCTGAAGACCTGCCAGTCGGTGCATTCAAAAAACAGTTTTTCAGTATGGGGCCACTATTCTGCATCCAAAATTTAACTTTCTTTTGTATCAGTCTGGAGCGTCTCAGCGAGGGGAAGTAAGCAGGAGCCAGGAAGATGGAGATATGATCAGAAAATCCTCGGTGGGGGCGGGGTTCGGTTTTGTGTATGCATCTTTTACGTTTGTGTAGGTTCTCATCCTATCTCTAAGGGAGAATCCAGCCACCCTGCAGAGGAAACTCATTTCAACCACCTGTATACACAATCTCATTCTTTCAGTCACTACCCAGAGTCTTTTTCATTCATTCAACATTTATTGCTACAGGTTAGTCTCACTGAATCACAAGGACTCATTTACCTGTTTTAAACAAAAAACATAAATGACATACACACAACAGTAAACATTCATATGAAAGCATATAAAATGAAAAGTATATAAAAGAAGTGTTATAAAACAAAGTATAAAAAATGCTACATTATAAAACAGTGTAAAATACTAAAAACAGGAACATGTCTGCATTGGGTTTTGCCACGAACTTAACAGATGTTTGAAGTCACTTAGAGAGGTCAAGAGCTTCAGATCTTTTTGTAAGATATCCCAGGAAACAGGAGCAGAACAAGAGAAGGTCATTTTGCCAAGTTCAGTCCTCATTGAGGGGACACTGCAGGTAATCATGTCCTGAGAGCGCACGCTGTAGCTGCACTCACACAGAGACATATAGGAGGAGATGTATGAGGGCAGCAGACCAAGAAGTGATTTAAAGATGAAAATGCACCAGTGGAAGAGTCTGCTTTATGATAATGATGTCCAGTTAACCAGTTAATACAGGGTGCAGTGGTGGGTATGATAATCACAGCCAGTTATGAATCGCACCATGATAGACAGCATCCAACATCTGCAGGGTGCTTGTAGGAGCATTCATGTGAATAATGTCCCTGTAATCAATGGAGGGAAGGAAAGTCACAGTTACAAGGTGTTTCCTAGCATTCAGTGTTAGACATGATCTGTTTCTGAAAAAGAAACCCAGTTTAACTTTCAGTTTCTTTACTAGGATTTCCACGTGGAGTTTGAAAGAGAGATGCGAATCGACCAGGATACTCAAATATTTTTAGGAATCAACAAACACTATAGGGACACCATTCAAAGATAAAATCAAAGGAAGAACTGCTGGAACCGACTTCCTGTTTGAAAAAAATCCTCCCTTTGGTTTTGTCGACGTTTAGGACAAGTCTGAGACAGAACAAATCAGACTGGATGATGTTGAGTTCATGATCATAGGTGAGTGTAGGAACATAGATCGACTGGTAAACGGAGAGCTTTGCCTTACAGCCCAGTACCCTCTTCATCACAAAGGACCGGCACAGAGTCCGCAATACTGCAGATGCTGCACCAATCCATCTGTCAATCTCACGCTCCAGTCTTCCCTCACTCAAGAACAAAATACGGAGATAAATTATAAATAAACAGAACAACTACCTTTGTAAAAAGAGAAAAAACAAAGCATCAATTTCTATTTAAACACAAAACAGATTCTGACACTGTTTGTTCTTCTTAAACAGTTTAGCCTAATCCAAAAATACAGGTGGTCCCCGACTTATGGGCGAGTACTACGAGATTCTCGTAAGATGAAAATCTCGTAAGTCCGTACTGACCTTTAATTGACCTTTATATAACACACGAGCCGCCACTGAACACGTACATGTAGATAATGAAGTTACCAAGCATTTCAACTATCCTAACACTTTAAAAAACTTTAAAACATTTATTAAAAAATAAAAATAAATAATTTCTTACTTTGAGCGCAGCTTCTCTCATCTCTTAGCTCCGCCGCGTTACGTCCGAGGTCCCCAGCTTTCTGCAGCACCACGCAGTCCAAACTGTTTAAAGGAAGGACTGTTAGTACGCTAACTTCATACATTTGGAGCCAGAAAAATATTTAATAAACTTACCGAAAGCCGTTTCTCCGCGGTGTTCGTTCTTCCAAACAAGCTGCCCACGTTAGCTGTTGTTAGCCCTCGCCAGATTAGGCCTGCTCTCGTTAGCGCTCGTTAGCGTGTAGCACATCCGAAAAAGGCTGTCAGAGCTGCTTCTCCACGTTAGCTCGGTGTCCATCCGACATCTTAGGCGAGCTCCCGGACATTGAGGCGAGCTCCCGGCCGCCGGCTCGGTTTTGGTGGGGTCCGCTTAGCATTTAGCCTAGCCTTAGCTTAGCCCATGAGCTAATGTTGTCACTCGACACTTTGGAAGCGATCGCTGAGCGATCCGCGGCTGCTGCTCCAGTCCAGACACATCCACAAAGTTCACCGAGTGTTTCCAGCTAATTTATCCGTATGAGGCAACCTCTGATCGGACGCACGGTCCCCCAAAGCCAGCTCCTGGCCGCAGATGGTCCCTTCGCCGGCATGTCCAATCCCCGCCCACTTAGCTCCGCTCGTTTTATGTCAGACGGCGCTTTGTGAGCGATCGCTAATACGCTAAAAATTGAAATTAAACATAAAAATAACAATTATACTTTATTTATAAAGCCATTTAAAACAACCACAGCTGCAACAAAGTGCTGTACACGGCGGGCGGCCGTGGCACAGTGGTAATAAAATAAAATAATAAAAATAAATGTCACATTTTTGTCATCTGTGTATGTTTCCCATACTTGACAGACGAAATTGGCCTCTGCATTTAACCCAACCACCACCAGGTGGTGCAGTGAGCAGCCGTAGTCAGCGCCCGGGGAGCTGGGGAAAATAGATGTGCACTCATAGACACCCCAAGGTGTGCCGTGGCCGGGGTTCAAACCTGGGTCCTTCGGATCCCAAGTCTGATTCCCTAGCCACTACACCATCTTGGCCCCAATGGCAGTCGACCCCCGATCGGAAGGTTGGAGGTTCGAATCCCGCATCCGCCCACCATGTGTCGTTGTGTCCCTGGGCAAGACACTTAACCCCGAGTTGCTCCCGGTAGGTCTGGATGGCGCCTTGCAAGGCAGGCTACCACTACCGGTGTATGAATTTGTGAATGAATGGGTGGATGGCTGGTATTGTAAAGCGCTTTGGGGCTCCTCACAGGGGGCTGGAAAGCGCTATATAAATAAGCTCCATTTACCATTACCATTCACCATGAAATTAAGAACATTTAAACACAAAAAAAAATTAATTTCATGTTTTTATTAAATATTACAACCTCGTAAAGTCGGACCCTCGTAAGTCCAGACGCTCGTAAATCGGGGACTACCTGTATCTCATGAGACTCACAGATGATGAAGACTTAAAGATTTCATTTAAAGTTTCAAACACACGACACAAACTCTTGAACCAGCTGCTCAGGTCTACAGGTTAATGATTTAAAAACATAAACTGACTTTAATTAACACGAAGACTTTGGATTTATTAAATATCACTGATGATTTCCGGAACGTGAGTTTCATCTCTCAGTGCTTTTACTTTCAGCACAGACTCCATCGTCCATCCTGTGGTCGGAACTTTCTAAAACTCAGTTTTTGCACCTTTACAGGAAACAGACTCACACGTTTAAATGTTTGTAACACAAATAAAGTTATTTAAGCTGTTTAAACTGAAACATCAAACAGTTTGAGCAGATAAACATCTTGTTATTTGATATATCAGTTAATCTGTATTATATTATGAAATATGTTGACCATAGTTTGTAAAGTTTGTAAAGTTAAGTTTGTTGATCATTTTGTAAAGATTGTTCAGGTTTTATGTCACGTGTTTTATGTTAAACCCTGTTTAACTTTGATCCAGATTATTGTTTATGTTTATGTTTATTAAATTTGTTCATTTTTTTTTACAAAAGAAACAATACAAGACAATCCCATAAATGATAATGTACAAAATATAAAAAAATGAAAGGTAGCAGAAAGAAGAATAAATCTTATTATATCTGCCCCTTTTTTCCAACAATCAGATTAAACAATAATAATCTTCAACCAACAGTACAAAATGACTAACTCTTTCTAATTTTCTAACTAATACAATACACATTACGCTATTTCATATATATATTTTTAACACATTCGTTTTGATCATTTTCTTAAATGTAAACATTGACTTGGCATTTTTAACTACATTCTCCAAGCCATTCCATAATCTAATTCCCTGGATTGAGGTAGAACGTCCCTTCAAACTAGTTCTGAATTGTGGTTTTACAAACATCTCTGTCCCCTTAAGATTATAACAACTTTGTCTTTTAACAAAATGCATTTGGATATTTAAAGGTAATGCATTATTTTGAGCCCTATACATAACTGATAAAATATTATAGTCTACCAAATCATGGAACTTCAATAACTTCAGTTGATAAAATAATGTACTTGATGGATGACGGTAATGTTTTCTAGTGATAATTCTTACAGCTCTTTTCTGTAATACAAAAATAGGCTTTGTGATTGTTTTACACGCATTCCCCCAAACATCAATACAATAGATTAAGTGTGGAACAATGATTGTGTTATACAACAAATACAGAGCTTTATCATTCAATAGGTCTCTGACTTTGTACAGTACTGCAATCGATTTAGCTATTTTTATTCTTACAGAATTTATGTGTTGTTTCCATGTCAGTTTGTCATCAATGATAACACCCAAAAACTTCACCTCACTCACTCTACAAATCTCAACACCCTCAATTTTGAGTGGAACATCAACAGTTTTCTTTTTATTACTGAATATCATGTAATTAGTTTTTTCTAGATTTAATGATAATTTATTTATTTTAAACCAAGTTTGTATCTTGACAAATTCTGTCTTTATCAATTCCAACATTTGTTCTATATCTTCACCTAAACAGAAAAATGTGGTATCATCAGCAAAAAGTACACATTTAAGGAGTCCTGACACATTTACCAAGTCATTCACATATAAAATAAATAGCTTTGGTCCAAGTACAGAGCCTTGGGGAACTCCACATGTGATATTACAGAGGTCAGATCTTACATCATTTATTTGTACAAATTGTTTCCTATCTTTCAAGTAGCTAGATACCCACTGTAATGCTGGTCCTCTAATACCATATTTGTTCAGTTTTTCAAGGAGAATGGTGTGATCAATAGTATCGAATGCTTTTTTTAAATCAACAAAAATACTGATACAATATTGTTTTTGATCGACAGCAGTAGTTATTTGTTCCATTAATTCCATGAGAGCCATTGATGTAGAGTTTTTTGCTCTAAACCCATACTGACTGTTGCTTAGAATATTTTGTTTATCTATAAATTGATCTAGTCTGTTTACAAATAGTTTTTCAAGAATTTTTGAAAACTGTGGTAACAAGGATATAGGTCTATAATTGTTGAACACACATTTATCACCATTTTTAAAAAGAGGAACTACCTTAGCTACTTTCATATTATCTGGAAATATTCCTGTTGAAAATGATAAATTACATATGTATGTAAACGGCTCAATAACATGGCTCATTATGTCCTTTACAAACATCATATCCATGTCCACCCAGTCTTTTGATCTCTTGTCTGTAAGATTTTTTACTACATTCATTATTTCCTCTTTGTTAGTTCCATTTAGAAAAATACTATTTGCACAACCTGTAATTGAATGGATCACATTATTATCTACTTTTGGTATTTTAGCTGCAAGGCTTGATCCAACATTCACAAAATATTGATTAAATCCATTTACAATTTCATTTTCATCATGAATTTCATCGTTGTCTTTTACAAAATATTTTGAAATACCAGTTTTTGTTTTATGATTCTTCAGGACACTATTCATTACTCGCCATGTTGCTTTCATATCACCATTACTTTTATCTAATAATTTACTATAATATTCTTTCTTATGTTTCCTTATAATCCCTACTAATTTATTTTTATACTTTTTTAACACTTTATTTATAAGATTTTCAAGTACATTTACATATAAAAAAATAAAAAGACAAAACAAAAACAATAACAACAAAAAAGGGGACAAAAGACAAGCAACTAATATATAAAGTAAATATAACATAACCAATAGACACATAAATAAATGAAATGATTGGGCAAGATTCACAATTACAGTATATTACTCAACTGTCCATTTTATCAAGAAGACACTGAAGTAATGTGGTTGAATAAAAGGAGCATTATTGGTCTTTTACATATTCCAACACTGGATTCCATATTCTTGAAAAGTTTGAAACTTAAGAATGTTACCAGAAAGTTCATATCTCAGTCTTTCCACATGCAGAATACTTATGAGTTCATTCAGCCAGGTCTCAAATTTAGGGGCTAAATCAGACTTCCACAGTTTCAGAATACACCTTTTCGCAATCATCGTACAAAAAGTTAGAGCAATACGCATGTTACAATCTAGGTTTTTCAAGGTGTTGGAGTACCCCAGCAGAGCAGTTTCAGGATCAGGTGTGACAGTGATGTTAAAGACAGATGAAAACCATTGAAAGATAAGAGACCAAAAATTATGTAAATTTGGACAAAACCACCAAAGATGGGCTAGAGTACCTTCTGCTGCTTGACATCTGTTACAAAGTGAAGAAAGGTTAGGAAAAAATTTATTTAATTTTGTTTTAGAATAATGTAATCCATGAACTACCTTAAACGGAATCAGTTGAAGCCTGGCATTAATTGAACAAGACGTGATGTTCTTTAATATTTCATCCCATTTTTCATCCTCGATCTCAATAGCAAGCTCACCTTCCCAGGCTTTTTTAATTTTACTCGTGGAAAAATCCAAAGTGCTTGAGAAAAAGCGAACCAACTCGGAGATCAAATGTTTCGCTTCAGGAGGTCCTAGGAGAGATTTTAACAATACAGTACATTTTTCTCAGATGGTAATTTATATGACTTTGTAACTTGTTGGATATAATGTCTCAATTGTAAATACCTAAAAATTGAGATTTTACAATAGAAAATTTGGATTGCAATTGTTCAAAGGAGCCTAAATGTCCATCAACATAAAGATCCTCTAAACAGACAATAGCCATACAACTCCACTCTCTAAAGGCAGTACTGTATCTGTAAGAGATGGCAAAAAGTCATGATTCTGCCAAACTGGAGCATAAATTGTAATGTGCGGGAGTGCACAATGTTTTCTAATTTGATTCCAGATCTTCTGGGTGTTTAACAAAATAAAATGATCCTTCCTAAAGACCGCAGAAGGCCTTGGGGACGAAAAGAGGATTGCAGGAAGAGAAGTCTTGTGGGTTAGGCTTTTTTCAATGGTTAGCCAAGGAGGTGAGGTAAACCTCTCCCCCTTCTCAAAGCCATATTGCCAGTACACCATAACTCTGACATTGGCGGCCCAATAATAGTGCAAAAAACAAGGCAAACCCAAACCCCCACAGTCTCTAGATTTTTGGAGATGACTTTTAGCGATCCTGTGTGTTTTGTACCCCCAGACAAATGGTATGATAATAGAATCTAAAAGTTTAAAAAAAGACTTGGGTAAGAAGAGAGGAATGTTCTGGAATAAATACAAAAATTGCGGCAGTGAGACCATCTTGATAGCATTTACACGTCCAATCAAGGATAAAGGTAGAGTTCTCCATTTTTCTATATTCTCCTTGAGTTTGGTCAACTTCTCTGTAAAATTTAGTTTGAAAAGGTCATTTGGTTTTTTTGAAATTTTGATACCCAAATATTTCACATATTCAGAATTTAATTTAAAAGGCGTAACTGTCAAATAATGGATCCAATTCATTAGCTATTGATATAAGCTCACTTTTCTGCCAGTTAATTGTATAACCAGATACCTTCCCAAATGAATTAACAAGCTGCAGTAAATGTGGAATTGACTGTTCAGGGTCAGATATAAAAAGGGCCACATCATCCGCATAGAGATTTTATGATCAATTCCACCTAATGTTATAGGTTTAATAAGGACATGGTTCCTTATACTAGTTGCCAAAGGTTTGATAGATAAAGCAAAAAAGGAGCGGCGAGAGGGGGCACCCCTGCCGCATACCTCTTTTCAAAAGGAAGGAGGGGGACTTATCTAAGTTAGTAAGTACTGAAGCTGTAGGCCGAGAGTACCGTATACGTACCCAAGAGATAAAAGATGAACCCAGACCAAATCTCTCCAGAACCTTCAAAAGATACGGCCATTCAACTTGGACAAAAGCCTTCTCTGCATCTAGACACAGGATGGCTTGCTTAGAGGATTTATCAAAAGAATGATACATAATGTCCACCACACGTCTAACATTAAAAAAAGAGTATCGATTTGGGATAAAACCAGTCTGATCAGTATGAATAATGGTTTCTATACATTTAATTAACCTATTTGCAAGTATTTTAGTGAGTATCTTAAAATCTAGATTAAGGATAGAAATACATAGTTCCCACACACGTGACGAGTATTGCGCAATACCGGGTGTTTCGCCACTCTGAAAGGCAGAAATGGCGGACAAAAACACGAGCTACAACAGCTAAATACATGGGTTAGGGTTAGGTAACCCTACCCAAACCAAAATGGCAGTGGTCGGAGTTAAATGAGTTTGAGAAAGAAATCATGGCAGACGAATCGGACAACTAGTCACAAAGTAGTTACTCTGATATCTTTAATTATTTAGTTACTACGAGGAGCGCACACCGGCTTCATAGCGCAGAGCTTCACAGCTTTAAATCCAAAAAAGATGTGTAAACTGTCTCAATCATATCTAACCAGCTAAATAAAGGTTTAACTAAAATAACACACAGCCAGCACAAACAGTCCAGGCTGAACACGGACCAGGACCAGCACTTTGAGTGTTACCATGTTGGAAGTTAGCATGTCGCCGTTAGCATCTGAGGCGGAGGGTCCGTCGCACGGAGGCTCGCGGGAGCTCAGGTCGGACGGCATGGATCCGTCGCGGCCACGGGGGCACGTCCCATGGGACCGACGCATCGCCCGCATGACTTGGCTCCAGTCGTCCTTCCCCCACTGGGGCGGTCTCCCCGCCGGTCCCAGAGGACCGGCGAGACCGCGAGGAGGCCGTTGTCGCGTTAGCGAGATGCTAAGCTAACCATAGCACAAGGCGGTGTTGCTAAATAATGGGAAAAAACCAGCTCTAACACACAGACAGTTGTACTCTAACATTGTTCTGAAATTGTTTCACAAAATGATTTATGTAGAATATTTTGTTACCGGCCAAAAGCACAACGTCTTCCAGAGCAGATCCGAAAAGTCAGCTGCTGTGAGTGAGCTTCTTCGATGAGATAAATCCTTCACGTTTACTTTTTTTTTGATTAAGTGAAACCTGCGCGTTGCCCAAACGTCTACCCGACTGGAACACCCACTGACCCAACACAAAGTAACCATTGCAATTAATTAGAAATTAACAAAAAAAAACAACGTGAAAAATACACTGCCATTAGACTGCGCTCTTACTGCAGCTCTGCCTCCCTGTATGAGGGTCCACCAGGACATTCCACAGATGTGACGTCACATGGGAACTATGTATTGGACGATATGATGAAGGCTCTGTTTCATCCCTATCCGGCTTCAACAGTAATGAGATATTGGCGTCATATAGGGTTGGAGGGAGACCTTCCGATTTTATTGAGTGTAAAAACATTCTATGTAGAATTGGAACGATTTGATTAGCAAAGTTCTTGTAAAATTCAATGCCAATTCCATCTGGTCCAGGACTTTTCCCACTTTGCATCGATCTGATTGCATTAAATATTTCTGCTGTTGATATTTCTGCGTTAAGAGCTTCACGAGAGGCTTCATCCAGCTTCGGTATGTTTACATTTTTTAACCAGTTGTCCACATCACCTGTGGACATAGATCTGTAAAGCTCCTCGTAATATTCTTTAAATCGAACATTTATCAGATTTGGGTCAGTTAGGAGCACTCCTGAGTGAGATTTTAATTTTATTTTATGAATAGCTCTACTGGCCTGTTGCCCCCTAAGCTGCCGAGCTAGAAGTGCATGAGGTTTGTCCCCAAGTTCAAAATACTGCCTCCTGAGTCGTAAGATCTGGTCACAAACCTGGCGTGATAAAATTTTATTATATTCATATTTAAGGTTGAGAATATTTTGTAGTGTTTGAGAGTTACCTGTGCTTCTATACAATGATTCTAGTTGTGAGATCTCAAAATCAATTTCTAAACGAGTTTTGCTTGATTTTTTCAAAGCCGCCTCATATGCAATAATATGGCCTCTCATAACAGTCTTGAATGCTTCCTACAGGACTGAATCTGTGACATCTGAGGTGTCATTAATCTCAAGATATTCTGTAATTTTTTCCGACATATGCTTACAAAATTTTTCATCTGCCAGCAGAGAAGGGTGGAAATGCCATGAAGAGTACTGTCTGGGTTTATTGAAATTAAGAGTTATTGAGGTGGGGGCGTGATCTGAGATCAGAATGTTATGGTATTTAGTGTTTATTACATTTGATATGATTTTAGCATCCAATAAAAAATAATCAATACGAGAATATGATTTGTGTTTATTAGAAGAAAAAAAAGAGTACTCTCTATCTGTCAGGTGTTGGAGCCGCCAAATGTCAACTAAGTTATTAGTGGCAATAAGATTGTTTAGAACAGTAGAAGCATTAGAGGGACTGATTATTTTGCTAGCTGACCTGTCAAGACAGGGATCGAGTATCACATTATGGTCTCCCGCAACTATTAAATTTGTGGTTGAAAGGTCAGATAACCTTTCAAAGGTTTTTCTGAAAAATGCTGGGTCGTCAATATTGGGTCCGTAAATATTTAACAACGTTACATGAGTAGAATAAAGATAACCTGTTACAATGATATATCGACCATTCTGATCACAAAGTGTTGAAATATGTTTAAAAGGTATGTTTTTCCGAATAATAATTGCAACCCCACGAGCTTTGCTGGAAAATGTTGACTGATATATTTTGTCTGCCCATCTACAACACAAAGATTTCTGTTCAGATGGTCTGATATGAGTCTCTTGAAGGAACATCACGTCGGCCTCCAATGATTTAAGGTGTGCAAATACCTTAGCACGTTTGATTGATTGCCCTAGGCCACGGACATTCCAACTGACCAGCTTAATGCCTTTGTTCCTACCTCTAGTTGCCATAAACAATTGGAAATTGAATTATGTGGACAGTAACACTATGAATTGCCCAAAATACAAATAAGAAAAATAAAATTTTAAGAAAAACACATAAAGTGAACTTACATTTTCCCACCCCGAACTCCCACCTTCCCAAACAAAGTGAGAGGTACAATCCTGACATACTGTCCTCAGGGGTCTTATATTAGTTAAACTTAACCAGTAATATCACTAGATACACAACTTACAAAACTTTATAATGTCCCATCTGATAACTAACCATAAACTTTATTTTAACATTTCAATAACAAAAATCAAAATTAAACCTGATGTTGGTGTAAGGATTAAATAAATAAATAAAATAAAAAATTATATATTGTTAAATAATAACCCAGAACTTTACACCAACAACAGTTCTGTGCCTCAGCTGTTTGTCACCAGGTGACCTCATATTGTTGTTGTCACCCAGGCAATGCATACCAAACAGACACGTGCACGGCTGTCACCCCTCCTCTGTGGCCTGGTAGCTGAGCAGAAAGCAATCAGCCTCTCCTGGGGTGTTGAAGATCTTATTAATATCAGTACCTTTAGAAACTCTGAGCCGTGCAGGATAGAGAAATCCAGTGCGCATCCCAGCTTCCTTCAGCTTCTTCCTCACTTCCTCAAATGGCTGGCGCTGCTTAATTATCTCTGCTGGAAAATCAGGGAAGATGAGAATCCGTCTCCCGTCGTATGTCAGAGGGGTTTTCTCACGTGCCAGCCGCAGTATTTTCTCCTTAGTTTGAAAATTGTGAATCCGTGCCATCACGACTCGGGGACGCGCTCCGGCGTCCGGGGGCTGTCCCAGCCTGTGAGCTCTGTCAACCTCTATCGGGGTGGGGAAGTTAGCCGGTCCCAGCAAGTCACGCAGAAAGTTGGCGAAAAAGTTTACAGGGTTGATACCCTCTGCTCTTTCTGGTAAGCCCACCACTTTTATATTTTGACGCCGAGAGCGTGCTTCGAGGTCGATGATCTTGTGTTGGAGTAGTTTGTGATTCTCCTCCAGCTGCACGCAGTGTTGTTTCAGCTGGGACAGCGTGACGTCACGGTCGCTGCAGGTCGCCTCCAAAGTAGAAATCCGGTCTTCGTGGACAGTCAGAGTGACCTGCATAGTTTGCAGGGAAGCCTCCAGGTTGTTAAATCTGTCATCCATCTTCTTACTCAAATCAGTTATTGCTGAAAGAATAGCAGATGTCTCTGTGTTTGACAGCTGGGGCGTTGGCTCTGCTGAGTCATCAATTGCGTCTCTGCCGGCAGCCGCGTTTGCTTTCTGCAGTTTTTGTTCTCTCCTGGTAGCCATGAGTACACAAACACAATATGATTGTAGTATACCCATCTAGCTGATGCAACTGAATTAGAAACGTTATATTGCTTGAATAGTAAGAATCGGTTGGGAGCTCAGAGCAGGAGCGTCTACACCATAGCGTGCGCTCTAGCCACACACCCCTTATTTTTATACTTTTTATATTTTTCTTCAGCGCTCTGACTTCGCAATTTCAAGAAACATGAATACAAATAATTCTTTTTTTACAAGCATTTCTCAACCCTTTTGTCATCCATGGTTGATCAATCGTATTTCTCTTTGTGTAATTTGTTTGCACACAATTCTTTTCATACAGAGCTTCCAAGATATTCATAAACTCATCATATGCTCTGTTCACATCATCAACATACACATCATTCCAGTCTTGTTTATCTAGATCCTCTTTTAATTTTTCCAAAACTTTTTTTGACGTGTTTATGATCTTTTTCTTCGTTGTAACTGCTTTTGTGATGCTTTGATCATTTTTATAGATTGTGAAAACTGGTAAATGATCACTTAAGTCGGTCGTTAAGATACCACCTATCACATCCCCATTTGTTATATTTGTGAAAATATTATCAATTATTGTGGCACTATGAGTTGTAATTCTTGTTGGCTTTGATATCAATGGATACATATTTAAACTGTACATTGAGTTTATAAATGTGCTTATGTTATTTGAATCTGTTTTATTTCCCATATCAATGTTAAAGTCTCCACACAAAAAAACATTTTTATTAAAACTCTTCTCCATTAGCTCCAAGATTTTATCCGTGAATATTTCTATATTTGCTCCTGGTGATCTATATACACAACTTATTATTATGTTTTTATCGTTTTTGTTTATTATTTCTATTGTTATCATTTCCATAATATTATCAACTATTATTGACATTTCACTATTTAATTTACATTTTATTTCATTATTGACAAATAGAGCGACTCCACCACCTCTTTTATTATTTCTGTTCATATGATATAATTCATACCCCTCGATGTGAATATTACTTGTGTTATCATCATTGAGCCATGTCTCTGACAGCGCTATTATCGTAAAAGTTCTATTTAACTGTTTTAAGTAATCTGTTATTTTGGATATGTTTGCATTTATACTTCTGCTATTAAAGTGAATAATAGAGAGAACTCCATTTGACATATTGATGTCATTAAACTGCTCTTCATTATAATATTCGCTATATTTTATTACAGGACAAAAATTTGCATCAATCACATTTTCAACATTATTTATTTTAGGTTCTGAGTCTTCGTATGTTATGTTCTAATGTATTTGTTCATTTATTATTCATTTGTTTTACTGAAATTAATCTTATTTTTGATAAAATCCTAATGAAAAACATTTGAAGCAGGTTTAGGTCTAATAAAAAAAGCAGTGTGAATGTTTATTGTAGAAGTGAGTTTGGCTTGTGACACAAACCCACTGACACTGAAACTGTTTCTCTTCACAGTGACTGGCAGCTGTAGACAGAGGGCAGCCATGTTGTCTTTGGTCTGGTTCTTGAGGACAGTGATGAAGATGATGATGATGATGATGAGTTACGGTTAGTAAGATTCAAGATTCAAGAGCATTTATTAACATTGCACCAATTTTCATCGATACAGCGTGATTATGTATTCACAGTCATCCAGGAGAGGGTTTTGAGTGTGAAAAGCTGCTGCCTTATCAAAACACATGACATGTTCTTCAGCGCGGCCTCTCTCATCCGTCTCAGGATGAAGGTCAAAGGTGGGAAAACAGGGAAAGAAACCATGGGGGTTACAGCGTTGATATTAAAAAAAATGAATCACATTTTGTCTGCAAGACACCGCATGACCCAGTAAAAACCATATCATAAGCACATTTATGACAGTTACATGTTGCAGGTTGAAACTGAGGCAGGGAGGATCTGTCCATGATACATTCCGGATGCCTCCGATAACGCTCATAGAAAAGTTCTCCGGGGGGGGGGAGCAGACAAGACAAGAACAGCTTTTTTCCACAGTAGCCACGTCTCAGGAGAAATTAGATATCCAGCCTTTTCCAAGGCTGTTTCCAAGGGAGCCAGATAAGAATTACAAATATTTTTACATCAGGCACACTTTGTAATTTCAGCAGCCTTCAGTCTGTAAGGGCGATTCTGTTCATATGATCCAATTCGGGACTTTTTTTCCCACTGATCCAACTCTGACCTCAGATGTTGACCACAGCGACCCGAGTCCTAAGTCCAAGGGTGATCAGCTCACCCTCTGGATAAGCTCTCAAACAGCTGAATTCTGATGTTGACCACAGCGAACAGAGTCCTAAAACCAAGGTTGATCTGTTCACCCCCCGAATAAGCTCGCACACAGCTGATTTCTCGAGGTCACAGCGCAGACCAGACGTCGGGTGCTCCAGGCATTAAGTCCTGCTGAAGTCTCCCTCTTTTGCGATAGACCAGTGCTCCACAAATGCCAAAAAGGAAAGCGCTGCCATCATAACCAATATAATCCAAGATTCCAAGATTCTTCACCTCCACAGAGCACACCCAGACATCCACGGAATCCATGGCGTATCCTCCGTCACTCTGTGAGGTTGAAAAGGCTCCCCTTGTGCCTTCTTCTGTGGAAATCTTCTTTGTAGAATCGAATGCCCAAACCTCCAATCCATCTTAATTTGCGTTCGAGGCGCTTTGCTGTGGAGCTGCCAGCAGCAAGGGGGGGAAGGACAGGAGAGGGAAGGGTTGCGACTGCCTCCGTTGAGAGCAAGGTTGAAACCTGAGATGATTTAAAAATACATATTTGCTGAAAATAAATGTCTGATAATTCTGTGATAAAAGATAAAAACTAAGGAAACTACAACTCCCAGGATGCATTTTTACTAATAAACAACACGTGTTTAAGGAAACTGTTCATGTTTTCAGTTTACATTCACGTTCAATTATTTCTTTCAACTCCACACCATTTTATTAAAATTTTCACCTTGAGAAGCGGATGAGCTCAGTAGTAAAGAGATTTTTATTTATTTAACTGAGGTCTGTGCACATGTGAATTTTTTTTGTGTACTTTGTTTTCTTACAGACCAAAAACATACATGTTAGACTGATTGGTAACACTAAATTGTCCATAGGTGTGAGTGAGAGAGTGAATGGTTGTTTGTCTCGTTTGTCTATGTGTCCCTGTGATGGACTGGAGACCTGTCCAGGGTGTCCCCCGCCTCTCACACAACTGCTGGATAAAAATATCCTCTATTCATTCCACTTACTCAAAGAAGCCCCACTAAAGAACACAAGAAGATTTTTAACTGGTTTTACTGGTTTAGGGCAGACTTTCACAGCAAGTTACACAGATGTTACATGCATGAAGACCGGTCACGAGACTCAGCCACGTGTGTGAGGCTTGTTTTTATAAGCTTCTCAGCTCTCACAGCTCACAGGCAGACACTGATGACCTTGACCAGCTGCACATGCAGGATCAAATCAGCTCCTCAGAGAGAGAAGAACTTTCTGCTAACTCAAACACATGGTTCATGGGCAGTTAACATTCTCAGTCATAGTAGTTAAAAAACATCATAAACCTTGAACAAAAGTCTCTGACAGTGACTGCTGGAGACAGGCACCAGTAACCTGTGCAATATTTAGGCAGGCATACGTTTCATTTCATAGATAATGGGGGGTGTCAAGAATCTTACTGTAAAAAAGGATATATGGTGCAACACGTTAATATATTGCATTGGCTTTTGGGTTGTTCTTGACTGGATAAGAATAATCTTATCATAATCAACCCCTCTGACAGATCACATGGTGGTGTCTCCTAAAGTCTCTTTCAACATTGGAACAATCTCACAAATAGAAGCTGCTACTAAAAACTTTATCAAAATATACTTAAATAATAATTTAAAAAAATGGTTGTGCTCTTTGTTTTAAATTTACATTTGTGTTGCAACTTCTTTTCCATTCAACCTTTATTTAAACAGCTAAATCACACTGAGCCTCGAAGACTCATTAACAGTGAGACCTGTTTGGACAGACAATAAAAAGTGGTGAAAATGACAAAAAGACACACAGGTTTTGGAGCCAAAAATATTCCTAACATGCTGTTAATATTTGGCTGAAGGTTAACAGCATGATAATGAAAAACAAAAACATAGCACAAACAAGCACAGAATGATGTTGACATTCCATTGGGGGAGAGGGGGGTGCAAGGGCGGTGAGCGTGTCCAGAGACAACACACAGACTAGGCACTGCAGAGCTCAGATAAAATTGCTCAGTTCAGATAGTTCCCTCTGGAGAGATCCATACACTCTCGAGGGTGCCGAGGACGGCCAAGGATGAACGTCAAATTGAATCCAACAAGTCTGGGTCCCTCTGATTCGTCTGAGACTTCCATGGTTGGAAGGGAGGGGGAGGGGCAGATCATCAAAGGTTTACAAAACTTTCAGGCAAATTAAGGCCCTGTTTACACGGACACGATGGGGGGAAACGTAGGTTTTTGCGTATGTTAATTAGAGGAAAAGATCTGCGTTGACACGGACGAATTCTGTGTTTACATGCATCCGCAGGAATCCCCCCGCCCTCATGAATCTGCTGTAGTTACCATGCCGGGTCATTAGATGGTGCTGTGAATTTTTGCACCTTCACCGCATGCGTGTTTCCTCAGTTTGCTGCTTTCTTCTGGGCTAAAAGTTCAGCTAACAACAACTTAACAACGAGTTAAAGCTGGAATTTGGATAAGAGTCGACAGATTTGACACCAAGCGGGACCCGCTTCATCTAACAAGCTCCACACCAGTTGCTGAGTGGACCAGAACCGAGTCGACGAGGATGATGTCAGACTTTAGTCCGTGATAATCAGCTGATTTAGGTAAATCAACGTTCTTAATAATGTTTCCTTGTGTTTACTTCGATCACACAACAACCAACTGAGTATTTATTTTTTTCTGCGAGGTCGAGAAGCTTTCCTTCCACCAGCGGACCGGTTTGGATGGGACCAGAATGAAAACAGCAGAGTCCAGTTCATTAACGTAGTTACAGTTCGGTTAACAGGATTTTAATAGTTTTCAGTTTAATTCTCAGTGCTTGTGTGACATACAGTTTGTGGTGTTGAATAAATAAATAAATAAATAAATAAATAATAAACCTGGTGTCTTCATTTTCAACTTTAATAATACACAGCATGTTACGCATAGTTTAAATGACGTAACTTGAGTCCAGATAGCTTCATTTAGCTCAGATAACTTTATATATCTCCCACGCTAACATAAATATTGTTTATTATTGTTAAACTGTTGTTTAGCACATTTTGTACGTTATAGTGCAGCGTGATGTGTGAAACATCCGCCTGCCTTGTTCAATAAACAGTGATATTAGAACTGGATCAGACTGTGTCTCTTCCAACACAGATGCAGCTGGATTCAGGTGTAGATTAATTAAATATGAGACTCAAAATATATTCCATCAGTCGTAGTTCAGAAAGCGGTGCGCGTCCGCCGACATTGTTGTTGATAGAAATGCCATCTGTCCGCGAGTGCGTGCGCGCGCATGTGGTTCACACAAAAGCTCAACGGGAGATGTTTATGTTATCAACGGGGGGTCAGCGAAAAACCTCCACTCTGGAAGGTGGATTCAGAAACCTTCTGATTCAAAGAGGGGGGCAGGTGGTGTCATGTAAACGATCAGCAGAACCGCAGAGAGAAAGGTGTGGTTTCTCTCAAAATACGCGCCGTGTAAACGGCCCCTAAGGGTGCATTCACACGAGCCCTTTTGTCCCGAACTCTAGTCTGTTTGCCTAGGAAGTCTGGCTCGTTCCATGCCATCGAACTCTGTCACGGAACAAAAAGGCGAACTCTGGCTCTGGCTCACATAAAAACCTAGGTCTTGGTCTGGTAGAAGAAAACGCTAGCGTGATTCGAGTACAGTGTGAATGCAAGCAGACCGGACACTGCTCCGCAAGCAGGAAGTGGACAAACAAGTCAGGGCAAACAAACATGAATTTCTCTTACCTCATATATTGGAGAAGTCAGCCTCCTTATGTGAAAAACAACATTCTCCATGGTCTTCTGCCTCATCTTCATCTCGTGCTGAGTCCATTGTTGAAAAATGACAAAACAGAACTCCTAAAACTTGACGCCACTCCGTCCATCCATCCATCCATTGTCTTCCGCTTATCCGGGGTCGGGTCGCGGGGGTAGCAGCCTAAGTAGGGAGGCCCAGACTTCCCTCTCCCCAGCCACTTGGAGCAGCTCCTCTGGGGGAATCCCAAGGCGTTCCCAGGCCAGCCGAGAAACATAGTCCCTCCAGCGTGTCCTGGGTCTTCCTCTGGGCCTCCTCCCGGTGGGACATGCCCGGAACACCTCACCAGGGAGGCGTCCAGGAGGCATCCTAACCAGATGCCCGAGCCACCTCAACTGGCTCCTCTCGATGTGGAGAAGCAGCGGCTCTACTCTGAGTCCCTCCCGGATGACCGAGCTTCTCACCCTATCTCTAAGGGAGAGTCCAGACACCCTGCGGAGAAAACTCATTTCAGCCGCTTGTATCCGAGATCTCGTTCTTTCGGTCACAACCCAAAGCTCATGACCATAGATGAGGGTGGGAACGTAGATCGATCGGTAAATTGAGAGCTTTGACTCAGCTCTCTCTTCACCACGACAGACCGGTACAGCGCCCGCTTCACTACGGACGCTGCACCTATCCACCTATCGATCTCACGCTCCAGTTTTCCCTCATTCGTGAACAAGACCCAGAGATACTTAAACTCCTCCACTTGGGGCAGGACCTCCTCCCCGACCCGGAGAGGGCACGCTGCCCTTTTCCGGCTCAAGACCATGGCCTCGGACTTGGAGGAACTGATCCTCATCCCGACCGTGTCACACTCGGCTGCAAACCGCTCCAGTGAAAGCTGTAGATCACGACCTGATGAAGCCAATAGGACCACATCATCTGCAAAAAACAGAGATGTGATTCTAAGGCCACCAAATCGGATCCCCTCAACACCTTGGCTGCGCCTAGAAATTCTGTCCATAAAAGTTATGAACAGAATCGGTGACAAAGGGCAACCTTGGCGGAGTCCAACTCCCACCGGAAACGAGCCTGACTTACTGCCGGCAATGCGGACCAAGCTCTGACACCGGTCGTACAGGGACCTAACAGCCCGTATTAAAGGGCCTGGTACCCCATACTCCCGGAGTACCCCCCACAGAACCCCCCGAGGGACGCGGTCGAATGCCTTCTCCAAGTCCACAAAGCACATGTAAACTGGTTGGGCAAACTCCCACGCACCCTCCAGGACCCTGCTGAGGGTGTAGAGCTGGTCCAGTGTTCCACGACCAGGACGAAAACCACACTGCTCCTCCTGAATCCGAGGTTCGACTATCCGACGGACCCTCCTCTCCAGAACCCCTGAATAGACCTTACCAGGGAGGCTTAAGAGTGTGATCCCCCTATAGTTGGAACACACCCTACGGTCCCCCTTTTTGAATAGGGGAACCACCACCCCAGTCTGCCAATCCAAGGGAACTGCCCCCGATGTCCACGCGATATTGCAGAGTCGTGTAAGCCAACACAACCCCACAACATCCAGAGCCCTAAGGAACTCCGGGCGAATCTCATCCACCCCTGGAGCCCTGCCACCGCAGAGCTTTTTAACCACCTCGGTGACCTCAGCACCAGAGATTGGAGAGCCCGACCCAAAGTCCCCAGGCTCCGCTTCCTCAGTGGAAGACGTGCCAGTAGGATTGAGGAGGTCTTCGAAGTATTCCGCCCACCGACTCACAACATCCCGAGTTGAGGTCAACAGCACGCCATCCCCACCATAAATGGTGTTGGTCGCGTACCGCTTTCCCCCCCTGAGACGCCGGATGGTGGACCAGAATCGCCTCGAAGCCGTACGGAAGTCATTCTCCATGGCCTCTCCGAACTCCTCCCACGCCCGAGTTTTTGCCTCAGCAACCACCCGAGCCGCATGCCGCTTGGACTGCCGGTACCTATCAGCTGCTTCCGGGGTCCCACAGGCCAAAAAGGCCCAATAGGACTCCTTCTTCAGCCTGACAGCATCCCTCACCGCCGGTGTCCACCACCGGGTTCGAGGGTTGCCACCACGACAGGCACCAACAACCTTGCGGCCACAGCTCCGATAAGCTGCCTCGACAATAGAGGCGCGGAACATGGCCCACTCGGACTCAATGTCCCCCGCCTCCCTCGGAACGTGTTCAAAGCTCTCCCGGAGGTGGGAGTTAAAGCTCCGTCTTACGGGAGACTCTGCCAGACGTTCCCAGCAGACCCTCACAATACGTTTGGGTCTGCCAGGTCTGACCGGCATCCTCCCCCACCATCGGAGCCAACTCACCACCAGGTAGTGGTCAGTGGACAGCTCCGCCCCTCTCTTCACCCGAGTGTCCAAGACATGCGGCCGCAGATCAGATGAGACGACAACAAAGTCGATCATCGAACTGCGACCTAGGGTGTCCTGGTGCCAAGAGCACATATGGACACCCTTATGCTTGAACATGGTGTTTGTTATGGACAATCCATGACGAGCACAGAAGTCCAATAACAGAACACCACTCGGGTTCAGATCAGGGGGGCCGTTCCTCCCAACCACACCCCTCCAGGTCTCACTGTCATTGCCCACGTGAGCGTTGAAGTCCCCCAGTAGAACAAGGGAGTCCCCAGGAGGCGCACTCTCCAATACCCCCTCCAAGGACTCCAAAAAGGGTGGGTAATCTGAGCTGCCGTTTGGCGCATAGGCACAAACAACAGTCAGAGCCCGTCCCCCCACACGTAGGCGAAGGGAGGCTACCCTCTCGTTCACCGGGGTGAACCCCAACGTACAGGCACCAAGATGGGGGGCAACAAGTATGCCCACTCCTGCTCGGCGCCTCTCACCAGGGGCAACTCCAGAGTGGAAGAGTGTCCAACCCCTCTCAAGGAAACTGGTTCCAGAGCCAGAGCCATGCGTTGAGGTGAGTCCGACTATTTCTAGCCGGAACCTCTCAACCTCACACACTAGCTCAGGCTCCTTCCCCACCAGAGAGGTGACATTCCACGTCCCAATGGCCACTCCGTTTTTGTTTTTATTTCTAGAAGAAGAAGAATCTTCTTCAGAGGTTTTTGTGTCATTTCTTTCAGTAGTTCTTGGTGCAGTGGCACCACAGGCGAGTGGGGGAACAGGTTGGTTGGAACAGGTTAGCTTGACTGCACAGTGCAGTGTGAATGCAAACCGCACCAGCTCAAATGTAAACAAAATGTTATGAATATTGGTCCCCAACCGAACCGAGTCTACCGGACTATCAGGTGTGATGATCTGTGTCTGTTCATTATATTTATTATCTGCAACGATTTTATGTCTATATTCTGTTTTTTACTTCATTTTGTATGTTGCCTATGTGTTGCCTGTTGTTTGTTTGTACAGCACTTTGGTTGGCCTTGTCGCTGTTTTAAGTGCTCTATAAATACATGGTATAAAAACAACCTAAGATAAGATGGCCTGTCAAGGTCAGGAAGCTGAATTCAGATAAACACGACTTTTTTGGAGACAGGCAGAACTTTAAAGACATCTACCTTGATGTCATTAAAGTTCTGCCTGTCCTCCCTAGCATTTGACATTTTGCTCCTTGTCTTTTGTACATTTGTAAGTTTTTTTTTAATAAATAAAGAACATTAAAAAATCTGTGCTAATCTTGCATCCTGTCTGTGCGTGACCTTTGACCCCAGCTGACTCTGTTGACATCATCCGAGTATCTAAAAGCAGTGGTGAGAGCCTGTTGCTGCAGCCAAGCCTGCAGAGTGAGGGGATGGGGACCAGAGGAGACTTCAGGTGGAAGCACCATCACCTGCTGGTCCACAACAAAACCACCAAGTGTCATCACGGCCGCTGTGAGGTGCTGAGGAACGGCTCGCTGAGGTTCAGCCAGGTTCAGCCCCAAGACTCAGGAAATTACACGCTGGAGGTCTTTGATGAATCAGGAGTCTTGAAGAAGAAGAAAGTGTTCCAGCTGCAGGTCAAAGGTCAGTCCAGACTCCAAAAGATCAGTTATTACAAATCCATCGTCAAAACCTAAAAAGTTATAGATCCTGAATAAAACTTTACAAATGTAACTAAAAATGAAGTCAAACTTCTCAGCTCTGTCTCGTTCTATGTTCAGATGTCAGCAGCAGTGTGAAGATATTGTCACTTGTCTTCTGCTTCTGTCTGCTGCTTCTGCTGCTCATCACATTTTTCATCCTGAGGAAGAGGAGGACTCGGAGGTTAATGATCTCAGGTGTGGCAGCTAATCAGAGACCGTCTGAAGATCATTTAACATGTTGTTAGAGACTTCTGTCCTTCTGTCCTTCAGGTCTGACGGAGGACAACATCTACATGGCGATGCATGCTAACCATAGCAGCAAGGGGAAACGTGAGGAGGAGGAGAAAAAGAAGGAGGAAGAGTCTGTTTATGGTACAAACACCAGTGTCTATAAACAACAAAGCTTTGACGGCTGAGCTTGAACAAAATTCATGGTTAAGATCTGTTTGAAGTGTTAAACTGTTTAACTTAATAATAATAATAAATTCAATTTATAACGCACTTTTCATTAGTGAAAATCTCAAAGTGCTACACACATTGAATGCTACACACATTCATACACCGGTAGCGGCAGACTACCATGCAAGGTGCTTTCCAGTCCTACCGGGAGCAACTCGGGGTTAAGTGTCTTGCCCAAGGACACAACGACACATGGTGTGGGGAACCGGGATTTGAACCGCCAACCTTCCGATCGGGGGACGACTGCCATTACCGCTACGCCACGGCCGCCCCACTTGATCCAAATGTTCTACTTTAGTTTAAACCAGAAGATAACCAGTTAACTGAGGCAAGTTTAAACTTGAATTTATCGATTTAGATTTAAATTCAACAGCTTTACTCCAACCTGCATAATAACACTTCCGCGGCGATCAACGCGCTGGCGAAACTTCCTGCTCAGGATGATTCTTTGATGCGAGCTGTGACCTCAATGAACCAGCTGTTGTTCGAGCTGCATCGCACGATAGGAACAGTGGTGGACGACCGCAGACCTGCGGTGCTTTTTGGGACTCGTTTACAGCCGAGCGGGCTTCATCAGGCGGGAGACGGGGACCTGTAGCTCGGATTGAATGAAAGCTCACATAATTCGGACAAATTTGGACCCAGACGGCACCTGGACTCAAGGCTGCAGTCAGAGTACACTGTAGCCTGCCCTGAAAATAAATAAAGCAACTAATCTAATCGGGACCCAAGCAACCTTGAAAAAAGGCTGACTGCAAACCTCTCCTGGAGTCTGAAGCTGTTGGAATAACTGTCGCCCCCCCCCAGAGGTCTCTGTGTGCACTCAGATGGAGCCGGCTGAGCCCATCTGCAGACTGTGCTTATCTGAACGATTGCTCACAGACTTATCTCCCTGCACCGCCACCAAAATGCAACATGTCTTTTGTCTTATCTGTGCTTGAGCTGGTAGAGTTTTTTTTGACTTTATCATAGAATGTCCTAAGACAAAATGTGATAGATTCTTTTTTGAATACCAATGATTATCCCACTGTAACGTTCCTTTTTTTCCATATCTGATTGTCTGGCGGCGCGGATTATGTTCTGCTGCGGCTTTCCGTGCGTACGTCCCTCTTAGGATGGTGCGCGCGCCAATCACAATGTTTTGTACCCCGGTACAAATATGCCAATAAAGATATATTCTATTCTATTCTATTCTATTCTAACACACACAAACACAAACCATCCATCCATTATCTTTACCCGCTTCTTCCATTTTGGGTCATGGGGGTTGCTGGTTCCCATGTCCAGCAGTCACTGTGTGAGGGGTGGGGGACACCCTGGACAGGTCTCCAGTCCATCACAGGGACACAGAGACAAACGAGACAATCATTCACTCTCTCACTCACACCTAGGGACAATTTAGAGTCATCAATCAGTCTAACATGCATGTTTTTGGTCTGTGGGAGGAAACTGGAGTACCTGGAGAAAACCCACACATGCATGGAGAGAACATGCAAACTCCACCCAGAAAGACTCCCGGCCAAGATTTGATCCAGCTGCCTTCTCGCTGAGAGGCAGCAGCTCTACCAACTGAGCCACCATGCCACTCATAATCAAAACAATGTTTTAAATGACCAATTAAAAAAGAACACAGCAATACCAAACAATGAAACTATACATTAGACAGATGTTCATTTTTTGTTTGATTTAAACAAACAAAAATCTCAGTAAATGGTTTCCCTGTTTCTAAGTACACCACAAAATCACAATCAACATCCCTTAACAATATAATCTATAATTTACATTTAAAATATTTTTTAAACCCAAACAGAAATTTCTTAGTTCTGAATTCATCACTAAGATCATTTCACAATTTGACTCCAAGAACTGAATCTATGTTCATTATATGAACATCGGTTCAGACTGAACAGCTTTCAAATTTAAATACCCATCATATATTGTACTGTTCTCCTTTTAATTAAATAAGGCTGAATAGAACCAGGAAGGCAAACATGATAAATCAACTCTTTCTCTATTCTCTAACATACAAATTACCAACATACATAGTGAATTTATTTTTTAATTTAAGTTATATGTGGTTTCCAACAGAATTTACAATCACGTTTAAAATGCTCTTTTATAGGCTCCTACTTCAACCATGGATGACAAACGGGTTGAGAAATGCTTGTAAAAAAAAGAATTATTTGTATTTATGTTTCTTGAAATTGCTAAGTCAGAACGCTGAAGAAAAATATAAAAAGTATAAAAATAAATTAGTAGGGATTATAAGGAAACATAAGAAAGAATATTATAGTAAATTATTAGATAAAAGTAATGGTGATATGCAGTGGTGGGCAACGCTAATCAAAAAATTAGTTCCACAATTTCTAAAACGCTTATTAATTTTTTTAGGTCCACAATTTCAAAAGCACAAATGTCTTATGAAAATTAGGGGAAGCTAATCTAATCCGCTATTTATATTCGACAATTGGTAGCCGGCAGCGTTATGCAATATTTGCACTACACTGCCAACTGAAAAGTAACTAAAATGATCCTAAAAGGATGAAATTACAAAAATCAAAGGATTTATTTAATACTTTACGTACATATATTCTATTCGGCCACGAAATTAACAAAAAAGAGAATGATCTTTTAATCCCTAAAACCACTTTTAAATCTCAAATTCACGGGTGTGTCGCCACCGCATTTATACATAAAAGTAGTGGTCGACACAAAACACACAATTCAAAGATTCAAAGATTCAAAGAGCTTTTATTAACATTGCACCAGTTTTCACCAATACAGCGTGATTATGTACGCACAGTCATCCTGAAGATGGGGTGAGTGTATAAAGCTGCTGCTTATTCAGAACACATGACATGTTCTTCAGCGCGGCCTCTCTCATCCATGTCGGGATGAAGGTCAAAGGTGTGAAAAAAGGAAAGTACCATGAGGGTCACAGCGTTGGTATTAAAAAAATGTATCACATTTTGTCTGCCAAGACACCGCATGACACAGTAAAAACTATACCAATAAGCACATTTAAGACAGTTACATGTTGCATGTTGAGACTGAGGCAGGGAGGTTTCTGTCCATGAGACATTCCAGATAGCGACAGTCTGACCAGCCGGCCTCCGATAACGCTCATAGAAAAGTTCT
This sequence comes from Garcialebias charrua, assembly GCA_038048925.1. Taxonomy (NCBI): domain Eukaryota; kingdom Metazoa; phylum Chordata; class Actinopteri; order Cyprinodontiformes; family Rivulidae; genus Garcialebias; species Garcialebias charrua. The sequence goes on from JBBPBX010001302.1 coordinate 46,070, forward strand.
CCGGGGGGGGGGGGTAGCAGACAAGACAAGAGAGCAGCTGTTTTGTCCACAGTAGAGCACATCTCAGGAGAAATTAGATATCCAGCCTTTTTCAAGGCTGTTTCCAAGGGAGTCAGATAAGAATTGACAAATATTTTCACTTCAGGCTCACATTGTAATTTCTGCAGCCTTCAGTCTGTAAGGGCGACTCTGTTCCAAGTGATCCAATTCGGGACTTTTTCCACTGATCCAAGCTCTGACCTCAGATGTTGACCACAGCGTCCAGAGTCCCAATCCGAGGGTGATCTGTTCACCCTCTGGATAAGCTCGCAAACAGCTGATTTCTCGAGGTCACCGCGCAGACCAGACGTCGGGTGCTCCAGGCATTAAGTCCTGCTGAAGTCTCCCTCTTTTGCGATAGGCCAGTGCTCCACAAACGCCAAAAAGCAAAGCGCTGCCATCGTAATCCAATATAATCCAGATTCTTCACCTCCACAGAGCACAGCACAGAGAGCGAGACGCACACCATCCACACCCACAGGAATCCATGGCGTATCCTCTTCGTCACTCTGTGAGGGTGGACTGGCTCCCCTTGTGCCTTTTCTGTAGAAATCTTGTTCGTAGAATCGAATGCCCAAACCTCCAATCCATCTTAATTTGCATTCGAGGTGCTTTGCTGAGGAGCTGCAGGCAGCAGCAGGGGGAGGGGGGGACAGGAGAGGAAAGGACTAGCGACTGCCTCCGTCGAGAGCCAATACAATCCTCCGGCCGCATTAATTTGGCTTGAAACAGCGGGGTTCTCTGCAGATTTATTCAGCACAACCAGCTAGACACAGAGTTAGCGTCCAGTTCACCTCTGACCCGGAAGATGTCAAGATTCTATAGGTAGTCAACAGATTTAATGAAAAGTAACTAAAATACATAAAACTAACGACTCACCGTCGAGTGGTCGACACAAAACACACAATAAAATCCTCCGGCCGCGTTAATTTGGCTTGAAACAGCGGGGTTCTCTGCGGATTTATCCAAGAAACCCAGCACAACCAGCTAGCCACAGAATTAGCCCCCGAGTTCACCTCTGACCCGGAAGATGTCAAGATGGAATAGTCCATTTTTTAGTAGGGGGATACAGAAATCGACCGGTTTTTGTATTGCGTATTTAATGATCGTTTTCATCGTAACTATAATTATTTTTATGTTAAATGTACATTAACAAGCAGGATCAATGTTAGGGATGTAGGTGACTGGCCGGGGCGCGGCGGGGCCGGTGCCCCTGCTGATTGGGATCCCCAGGCAACGGCATCATTTGCCTACATGGTAGATCCGAGTCTGTTCTCCGCTCTGCTCCCTCCCCCTCCAACCCTCCCTCCTCTCTGCTCTTTACGGTGGGGAAAAAGGTAAAACAAGCAGCTACGGAGCCAGCATAAGAGCTTGTAAATAAGTTTATTGGTTTTTACTGATAGATAATTAGTTATTAGCGGTACTGCATTTTAAATAAAAATAGCACAAATCCGCTTATGAATTATAAAAGTTAGTCAAACCACAAAAACGTGACAAAAAGTTTAGGTCCATTGTAAGCGAATTAGCGCTTTAGCGCTCTCTAGCGGTCTGTGCCCACCTTTGGTGATATGAAAGCAACATGGCAAGTAATGAATAGTGTTCTGAAGAATCATAAAGTAAAAACTGGTACAGGTATTTCACAATATTTTGTAAAGGACAACAATGAAATTCATGATGAAAATGAAATTGTAAATGGATTTAATCAATATTTTGTGAATGTTGGATCAAGCCTTGCAGCTAAAATACCAAAAGTAGATAATATTGTGAACCATTCAATTGTAAGTTGTGCAAACAGTACTTTTCTAAATGGAACTGACTAAGAGGAAATACCGTAATGAATGTAGTAAAAAATCTTACAGACAAGAGATCAAAGGACTGGGTGGACATGGATATGATGTTTGTAAAGGACATAATGAGTCATGTTATTGAGCCGTTTACATATATATGTAATTTATCATTTTCAACAGGAATATTTCCAGATAATATGAAAGTAGCCAAGGTAGTTCCTCTTTTTAAAAATGGTGATAAAAGTGTGTTCAACAATTATAGACCAATATCCTTGTTACCACAGTTCTCAAAAATTCTTGAAAAACTATTTGTGAACAGACTAGATCAATTTATAGATAAACAAAATATTCTAAGCAACAGTCAGTATGGGTTTAGAGCAAAAAACTCTACATCAATGGCTCTCATGGAATTAATGGAACAAATAACTACTGCTGTCGATCAAAAACAATATTGTATCAGTATTTTTGTTGATTTAAAAAAAGCATTCGATACTATTGATCACACCATTCTCCTTGAAAAATTGAACAAATATGGTATTAGAGGACCAGCATTACAGTGGGTATCTAGCTATTTGAAAGATAGGAAACAGTTTGTACAGATAAATGATGTAAGATCTGACCTCTGTAATATCACATGTGGAGTTCCTCAAGGCTCTGTACTTGGACCAAAGCTATTTATTTTATATGTGAATGACTTGGTAAATGTGTCAGGACTCCTTAAATGTGTACTTTTTGCTGATGATACCACATTTTTTTGTTTAGGTGAAGATATAGAACAAATGTTGGAATTGATAAAGACAGAATTTGTCAAAATACAAACTTGGTTTAAAATCAATAAATTATCATTAAATCTAGAAAAAACTAATTACATGATATTCAGTAATAAAAAGAAAACTGTTGATGTTCCACTCAAAATTGAGGGTGTTGAGATTTGTAGAGTGAGTGAGGTGAAGTTTTTGGGTGTTATCATTGATGACAAACTGACATGGAAACAACACATAAATTCTGTAAGAATAAAAATAGCTAAATCGATTGCAGTACTGTACAAAGTCAGAGACCTATTGAATGATAAAGCTCTGTATTTGTTGTATAACACAATCATTGTTCCACACTTAATCTATTGTATTGATGTTTGGGGGAATGCGTGTAAAACAATCACAAAGCCTATTTTTGTATTACAGAAAAGAGCTGTAAGAATTATCACTAGAAAACATTACCGTCATCCATCAAGTACATTATTTTATCAACTGAAGTTATTGAAGTTCCATGATTTGGTAGACTATAATATTTTATCAGTTATGTATAGGGCTCAAAATAATGCATTGCCTTTAAATATCCAAATGCATTTTGTTAAAAGACAAAGTTGTTATAATCTTAAGGGGACAGACATTTTTGTAAAACCACAATTCAGAACTAGTTTGAAGGGACGTTCTACCTCAATCCAGGGAATTAGATTATGGAATGGCTTGGAGAATGTAGTTAAAAATGCCAAGTCAATGTTTACATTTAAGAAAATGATCAAAATGAATTTGTTAAAAAAATGAAATAGCATAATGTGTATTGTATTAGTTAGAAAATTAGAAAGTTATTCATTTTGTTCTGTTACTGGAAGATTATTATTGTTTTAACTGATTGTTTGAAAAAAGGGGCAGATATAAGATTTTTTCTTCTTTCTGCTACCTTTCATTTTTTTACATTTTGTACATTATCATTTATGGGATTGTTTTGTATTGTTTCTTTTGTAAAAAAAATGAACAAATTTAATAAACATAAACCTTATTTAACTCAAGTGTTGACTTTAAATTGTCTGTAACATTAACAATATATAATTTTATCAATAGACAAAAGTTGGTATCATCTGCAAACATCCGTTTTTATACAGAAAAATTACATACATTCCAAATAATTTTTGTCCCAATATTGAACCTTGTGGAACACCGCTGGTTTTTCTTCTTAACTGTGATTCTGTATTATTGCTGTCTACATTGATATATTTTAATTATTTAATTAAAGCCTGGTTTAAATCAATAACTAAACAGTTAACAAAAATGTAACAAATGTTACAAAAAAATGTGTGTTGAGAAGTTTGACATTCATCCTGATCTTCGCTCTTTCATCTACAGTTCCCTGTCATCCTGTGATTCCTGCTGAACAGCCTGAGAATGTGTACATGTGACAACCACTCAAATCTCTGCCGTTCACTGGAGACGACCACTCACCTGCTCGAATGGCCGCTCATCCTGAGCCTGGTCCTGCTGGAGGTTTAAAAAGAATTGTTCCTTTCCTCCAAACTGCTCGGGATAGAATATTGAGATAAGGTGAAGATTTGATGCAGTCTGCTGGTTTCCTTAAATAAATAACTTTTACTTATTGTTGTTTTATAATGTATGAGAATAGACTGTAATACGATAAGAACTGAATTTACTGTAGTTGGATTCAAATCTGGTTCTGAACTGAATTTATGATTTGGTCTTTTTATTAATACAGTTCACAGGGATCACTTGTGTTATACGACTTGGTGCTATATATAAATTTAATTTAAGTTGTCTGCTGGGAGACTGCCACAAAGCCAAAATTCAACATGTCTGCTGCTTCCTTAGATAGAGAACTTTACTAATGGTCTTTTCTATGTATGTGAATGTTCCTGTAAAGTGCGCTGAGACAACTTTGTTGTGATTTGGCGCTATATAAATAAACTGAATTCAATTGCTCTCTTCAAGTACTCTTTTCAGAAAAAAGAACCTTGTACATAAAGTTAGAATTTGATAGCTGGAAAAATTGTAAATAAACCACAAATTTTATGAAAAACAACTCGGGATGCCTGAAAATTGATGATCTTCTCCAGTGGTTCCTGAGCAGACTGTTTTCCTCTTGTGGTAACAGAACTGGTTAAATGGCTGCAAGACCAGTTCATCTGGGCTGAGGGGTCTCATGCACATAATTGTTGTTCTGACCAAGTATTCCGTTGTTATTGAACACTGCCAGGTGCATCTAAAAAAATAAAATATTGTGAAAAATGTTACATTTTTGTCGTTCATTTCAAAACGTACCGTAAACTCGTACATTACATAAATTCATTTCACACAGAGTGAAATCTTCCAGGCCTTTATTTCTTGTAATGTTGATGATCATGGCATACAAACAATGAAAAACCAAAAAGAATCTCAGAAAATTAGAACATATTGTGAATAGGTTCAATTGGAAACTCCTGGTGTCGCATCCTAATTGGTTAATTAACTCCTAAACATGAGCTACAAATGTGGCATTCCTCAAGTCAAACCACTCCTGAACCAGAGACGTCAGAAGTAATGAGAAAATAATCTAGCCTGTCCTGCATGAGATTCTCTTCTTCGTAAAATCAAAAATCACTTCGACAGTTTCACATCAGAACCTCTGAGTGTTGACAACAGACAGAAACTGGTTTAAGGCTTCCATGTTCCATGGAGGTCACAAGGGTTTGCATGTAAAGGCACTCATTTTTCTTTGGACTTCACTCAAATTCCTAATTTTAGTCATATTAAAGAGTGACAGAAGCCATTTTAAAATATATTGCTCAGGTAATGTTTTGTTTTATTGTTAGCTCCAGCCTGTCCCCCACCTGCTCCTGCAGGTGTTTGATATTTGATTTGATTTGATTTGATGTTTATTCATTCATTTTAAAAGAACAATACAAGACAGTTTCATCAGATACAAGAATACAAGTAGGATAAAATGAAAGGAGCAGAAAGAAGATGAAATCTTATTATATCTGCCCCTTATTTCACTGTTTGTTCAACCAATGTTAACCTTCAAGCTACATCACAAAATGAATAATTCTACTTAATTTTACTAACTGTAATACACAAACTACATCACAAAATGAATAATTCTACTTAATTTATCTAGCTGTAATACACAAACTACATCACAAAATGAATAATTCTACTTAATTTTCTAACTGTAATACACAAACTACATCATTCTAACTGTAATACACAAACTACATAAGAAAATGAATAATTCAACTTAATTTTTCTAACTGTAATACACAAACTACATCACAAAAATGAATAATTCTATTTAATTTTTCTAACTGTAATACACAAACTACATCACAAAATGAATAATTCTACTTAATTTTTCTAACTGTAATACACAAACTACATCACAAATGAATAACTCTACTTAATTTTTCTAACTGTAATACACAACACACTAAGCTACATCATCAGTCAACATAAGTGTAATACACAAACACACTAAGTTACATCATATATAGTTTTTGAACAAGTCCTTTTTGACATTTTTCTTAAATGTATACATTGATTTTGCATTTTTAACATCACTCTCCAGAACATTCCACAATCAAACTCCCTGAATTGAGGTAGACCATCCCTTCAAGTTGGTTAAGGTTAATGACTCTTCATATGTTTGCTCCTCAGTCTAGCATGCTGTTTGCAGACAGGGTTTCCTCCTTGCAGTGTCTTATTGAGTTCTAGGATTAAGAATATTTTGTAAGTAGTTTTGCTGCCTCGAAAGTCCTTAGTTTTATTGACTAAATGAATCAGTTTGAGCTTTTTATGGTCCTCGTGTCCTGCCTGTCCTTCCTGGTTTCACACTACCAGCTGTGATAGTCAGGGCTTGAGTGCACATGACAAGGACAGTGTGAGTCCATAAATTGTTTCAAAACTAAAATCACTTCATTACACACACATCAATTCTAATGTTTTGGAGATGTAATTGAAATAAAGATGAGATTTATTTAAAAGAATAAATATCAGTTTGACCTCTTCTGCATACAGGTGACCCCCGATTTACGAATGAGTTAGGGAGATAAGAACGGTTCGCAGCTCGATTCTGCCGTAGCTAGGGGGTGAAAATTTTTTTTTTTTTAATTATCATGCTAACGGAGCGCGCGCACACATTTAAGCATGTACAGTAGTGTACTGTAATGTTAAACATTGCTATTCACATTTACAGAATAAATAAAAATATATTTTCTTACTTTGAGATGGTCAAAGCCGACATCTTAGGTTGCCATGCGTTGATTGTTTTCGGGCCGAGCAGCGCGGGGGCCGGCGAGCCACCGCAGCTGCTCCAGACCTGTGTTAGCTAGCTGGCTAGCTTCTGCTAGCCAAGCCATGAGCTGGTGTTGGAGCGGCGGCGCGATCAATCTGCAGCTCCTGCTCCAGCCTGAGACGTCCACAGAGCTCACAGAGCGATTCCAGCTAGTAATTAATCCATATGATGCGATCCTGGTCACAAGTGTTCAAAAGGCCGGCTCCCGTGTTAGCTCCCGTGTTAGCTTCTGGAGCTAGCCAGGCCGGAGGTGTAGCCAGGCCGGCCGGAGGTGTTCGCGCGGCGGCCTGGCACGATCGGCGATAAATCCGCTGCTGCCTGAGACATCCACAAAGTTCACAGAGACGTTTCCAGCTCGTAATTAATCCATATGAAGCCATCCTGGTCACCAGTCTTCGGCCGGCTCCCGGCAGCTAACCTAAAATGGCGTCCGGTGTTCTACATTAATTTGTGACCGGAGACCCCAGTGACTGAACCTAAAATGGCGTCCGGTGTTCTACATTAATTTGTGACCGTGTAAACTGAAGACCTACTTCCTGCTGCCCAAGATTGCTCAAAAATGATCAGAAATGATCTTTTTTATCATAATTATTATTTATAAAGCCTTTAAAACAACCACAGCTGCAACAAAGTGATGTACACATGAAATTAAGAACATTTAAACACAAAAAAAATAAAAAAAAAAATATATATATTTTTTAATACAGTAATTTCATATTTTTATTAAATATGATACGTTCGTAGGTCCCGTTGTTCGTAGGTCGATGGAGTCGTAAGTAGGGGGTTTGCTGTATGTAGATTATATAGTTTGTGATGTAAAAGAATATCTTGGATGTAGGTGTCTCATAAGTCAACATTTTCTTTTGCTGTTTGACTTTTTGCTATTTTGTTTGTGTTGGAGGAATGTATGGATCTTTATTCAAGGAGGTGTGTTTTCTACTGTTTGTCTTTATTTTCATCATTTATTGTGTAGCATGAGCTATTCTTTCTGCTGCTGCCTTTTTCAAGAGTTGACACAATGAGGATACTCAAAGATCTGTCAGTTGTTTTATGCTGAATGTCCTTCCTGACACAATCACTGAGCTACCACAGCCTACATGTGTGGAGCAGATGGTTGCCATCTAGGGCGCTCTTGAATTGGTGCTTTAAAAACTGAATTTAATTTAAAAATTCATTATATTTACATTCTGATTTGAATAAAAAACATTTTTAGAAACTCAAAAACATGAAACTAAAGAAATTACTTAATGTCTAACAGCAGCAAAAAAGAATTGAATTTGCAGTAATAAAGTCTGCATATAAAATAGACAACAGCTTGAAAAGTATAATAAAAAATAATGCTACATCATAAAATACAGAATCGGAATAAAATTAAAACGTGAGCAGAAAAATGGGTTTCATAGGCCCTACAGTATATTGAAGTGTACTTTATAGCTGATTTTGTGTTTATAATATTACTAGCATACATTTGAGTACACATTTGTCAGGTATTTTAAGTACAACATGAAGGTATGAATGAAAATTTATGTTTATGTTTATGTTTATTAAATTTGTTCATTTTTTTTTTACAAAAGAAACACAATACAAGACAATCCCATAAATGATAACGTACAAAATATAAAAAAAATGAAAGGTAGCAGAAAGAAGAATAAATCTTATTATATCTGCCCCTTTTTTCAAACAATCAGATTAAACAATAATAATCTTCCACCAACAGTACAAAATGACTAACTCTTTCTAATTTTCTAACTAATACAATACACATTACGTCATTTCATATATATATTTTTAACAAATTCATTTTGATCATTTTCTTAAATGTAAACATTGACTTGGCATTTTTAACTACATTCTCCAAGCCATTCCATAATCTAATTCCCTGGATTGAGGTAGAACGTCCCTTCAAACTAGTTCTGAATTGTGGTTTTACAAACATCTCTGTCCCCTTAAGATTATAACAACTTTGTCTTTTAACAAAATGCATTTGGATATTTAAAGGTAATGCATTATTTTGAGCCCTATACATAACTGATAAAATATTATAGTCTACCAAATCATGGAACTTCAATAACTTCAGTTGATAAAATAATGTACTTGATGGATGACGGTAATGTTTTCTAGTGATAATTCTTACAGCTCTTTTCTGTAATACAAAAATAGGCTTTGTGATTGTTTTACACGCTTTCCCCCAAACATCAATACAGGTAGTCCCCGACTTACGAGCGAGTTCCGTCACTAGGGGGCGCT
>JBBPBX010001302.1:55240-77203 GCA_038048925.1 Garcialebias charrua
TAGGTTTGTAATACTGTATTGAACTGTATGAAATGGTAAGTGTAATTACACATCCGCGCCAGTAGGGGCAGTGGCGCTGTTATTGTCAGACTGAGCGCACAGAAGTTTTTTCACAGAGTAAGAAGCCACAGCAGCGCATGAGAAGTTTTAGAAAGTGCAGTGAAGATACAGCATGGAGAAATATTTAACAGGGATGAAAAGAAAGGCGAAGACAGACGAAGATAATAAGAAAGCGTATTTAGCCTTGGCTTCACTGTGACGAAGGTGGGAGATGAGGAAAGACCGGTGTGTCTGTTATGTCTTAAAATATTAGCAGCGGACAGCATGAAGCCTAATAAATTAAGACGTCACTTAACCACATTACACCCCAATCACGCTGATAAGCAAAGTATTTTCAGCATAAATATTATTATATAAATAATCCAAAGAAGAAAAAAAAAATCAGTCAGACCAGGTTGGACTCGAACCTGCGTCATCTGCATGAAAGGCAACGGTCTTAACCATTGTCCCATCTGATATATGTAGAAGTCTGCAGGTCTACTCTATTTAAAGGAAACGCTCCTCCTGAATTGTTATCGCATTTTAACTACATAAGTATCACGTTTTTACTACTTAGTATCACGTTTTTACTACATAATTATCACGTTTTTACTACATAGTATCACGTTTTCACTACATAGTATCACGTTTTTACTACTTAGTATCACGTTTTTACTACATAATTATCACGTTTTTACTACATAGTATCACGTTTTTACTACATAGTATCACGTTATTACTACTTAGTATCACGTTTTTACTACATAATTATCACGTTTTTACTACATAATTATCACGTTTTTACTACATAAGCTCCAAAAAAATATTTTCATGGTTGAATGCAATGCCCTTCCGTAGTATACCGGATACAGTACAGTACAGTAAAAAGTTAACAAAAAATTAAATACTTGGGACAGGCATTGACATTTTGTAGTTTTCTCTCAGTAATCCTCCACTGTATTCCCCGCTCATAACAATCACATTTCCCAGAAGGCAACAGGGCTCCACCCAGAAGCCCCATTTCCTTCTGCTGAAAAACTAGAAGGAAAGTTTTGATCTGATCGGCGCTCAGCAGATGCAGAGAAGCCGCACAGAACCCACAGAACCAAACCAGAACCAGATCTATAGAACCATTGGTGAATCTGGAGAGCTGGTAGACGACCCACAGGGACTTCGAATTGGGGACATGCCGCCATAGGTTGGGGGCTGTTTCCATAGCTCATCTGGACGGTTTTCATCCAAACTTGGACTCAACAACTACCTATGGTCCCGCACAGGCCAACCAAAGATCCCCCCCACACACCCCAAAAAATTGCTTTGATGCTCAAGAGCTGCACTGAGCCAGACCAGAACCGGACCTCCAGACTCAGCGGTGAACCCGAGAGCTCCTAGCTGGCCCACGAGGACTTCCAAGCATGGATGAGCTGTAAGTAAAATGTATTAGCTACATGTAAGTATGTTGTTAAAGGTATTGTGACATGATGTTGAAACTATGCATAAAGTGGCACAACATATATACAGTATATGTTGTATCATTCAACTATGTTCGTTTTTACAAGCAAAATGATAAATCAATGAAAATTTGTTTCAAAGTGATTTTAAACTTGGCGCCGTGTTTCGTCACGGGAAATCCGGGTACTTCCGCATGCGACGTCATGTGACGTAGGCACATGAAATTCAGTCTGCGGCTGCTATTAGAACGCAGTTTCATTGTCTTCAAGATCGCCTATGTTTTTTTGTAAAACTTGAAAAATGCCGGTATGTCGCATTTGGGTGTTCTAATATCGCCAGTAAACAAGTGAGCCTTTTCACTTTGCCAAAAGATGAAAAACTTAGTCAAGAATGGACAAAACAATCTCGGAGTCCCCCTCGCTCCCTGAACGGTAAGGCTCAAATAAATACGGCTGCAGACCTACATTATGACTGAAAGTTATGCACCATAACTCATGTTCCCTGAAGGAAGGGAACGAGGTGCAACATACTTGCTATGGGAATTGCGCCCCCGCGCGATTACCTGAAGGAATATACTCACGCCTCTACGGCAAGGGGCATCATAGCTGCGCCGGAGGCCCCGCCCTCTGGGTACTTAAGCGGCTTGCATCCCTCCATCTTTCTCCAAAGTTGCACTTCACTGAGCTTTCAGCATTGAAAAAGGGTCAGCTATGTTGCACCTCGTTCCTTTCCTTCAGGGAACATGAGTTATGGTGCATAACTTTCAGTTCCCTTTCAGTCTGGTCTCTCAGTGCAACATACTTGCTATGGGAACGTAATCCATTCATGCCCTTGAAATGCTCAGTAAAATGCATGCTAGAGTGAACGTCTGCCTTTGACCAGCAGGCATCCCAAGGCTACTTTCTATTGTGTGTTAGAAAGGACAGCCTGAGTGACGTCACCCGCAGTAACATCCAAACTGTAATGCTTTGCAAAAGTATTTAATGAGCTCCAATTCGCAGCAGCACAGATGTCTGCGACTGGTACACCCTTGAATAATGACCAGGAAGTGGCCAAGCCCCTAGTGGAGTGAGCATGCACTCCAGAGGGTACCTGTTGACCTTTGCTACTGTAGGCCCTTTTAATGGCCTCAGTCACCCAATGTGAGAGGCGTTGTTTTGATAGGGCTCTCCCGGTAGCAGGTGCTGCAAAGCAGACGAACAGTTGGTTTGTTTTCCTCCATTCGGCTGTTCTCTGCATGTAGGTGCGTAAAGCCCTCACTGGGCAGAGAGCCTGTAGCCTTTCCTGTTCCTGAGTGAGGACAGGAGCAGGTGGAAAGGAGGAGAGATCAAAGTCTAGACTCCTATGGTTCAGAGTCAAGACCTTGGGAGTGTATGCGGGATTAGGCCTTAGTGTGACCTTTGACCCGTCAGGGGCGAATCTGGTACACATTGGATGTACAGATAATGCATGGAGGTCACCCACGCGTTTCGCCGAGCAAAGTGCCAGGAGTAGAGCAGTTTTACAAGATAGTAAATCTATCTTAACCTCGCTCAGTGGCTCAAATGGAGGGTCACAGAGGGCCCCCAGGACGAGGCCAAGATCCCAACCAGGGGTCAGGGTCCTGCTGGGTGGTTTAGTCCGAAGGACACCTTCCATAAATCTTATTATGATTGGATGTGCTCCTGGTTCCCTGTATCCCCAGCCTTCATGACAGGCTGAAACAGCTGATAGGAAAACTTTAATCGTTGAATAAGAACAACCTTTTTCCAGTAAGTCCTGAAGGAAAGTCAGGAGCTGAGCCAAGTCGCATGCATAAGAAATAATATTTCTTTCTGAGCACCAGGCTTCAAAAATATGCCACTTTTGTGCGTATAAAGATTGTGTTGATCAAGCACGGGCATTTTGTATGGTCAATACCACATTTTCTGGCAAGCCTAACGCCATAAACCTGTTCTTTTCAGCCAACAAGCTGAGATTTTTGGCAGTTCCTGGCCTAAGTGGTTGTAATGCCCCTTCTGGTGACACAGAGGCTGTTAACCCCTGGGGGTCAACCAGATTGGGAAGGAGGCCTCCTTGCTGATGTGTTCCCAAGTTACCCTGCGCCAACTCTCTCTCAGCATATCAAATGAGACTTGGAGACCATCCTTTCTCCATTTGCGTTCATTTTTCCTGCATACCTGCCTAATGGCACGTGTATGGTCGCTCAACCACGGGTCAGATTTAGGCTTTGAACGCCTAGTTTTAATTGGGGCCACATCATTCAGAACAGTGTTGCATAAAGAATCAAGATGTAGTGAAAGCTCCTCAGTGCTGAGAGACACAGAGAGCTGTGAATTTAAATGATTAAAGGCAGTGGAAAAATGAGCAGCAGTGGATGAGTTAAAAACACGGCAGCATCGAGCAGGAGCACAGGGTTTAACAGCTTTAGAAACAGGAATAAAATCAAATAAAACTGGCATGTGGTCTGAAAACAATGCATCACCAATTTCCAAGTTTAAAATAGACAAACCATAAGATAAGACAAGGTCGAGGGTGTGCGTACGTTCATGTGTTGGACCCTTCACTGATTAAGTGAGTCCAAATGTATCCACTAAATCTAAAAAATCCTTCACCAGCGGCTTTCCAGAGCTGCACACCGGGATATTAAAGTCTCCTAAAAATAAAATTTGCTCATATTTGGACATGTAATCACTCAAGAAATCAGCAAGTCCCGTATGAAGTCCTTATTATACTCGGGAGGCCTGTAGATGACTGCGCAAAGAAGCGGAGGAGTGCAACCCAGCTCAAACATGCTCAGTTCAAACGTAGAAAACGCAGTCGGGAGGGACAACTGTTTACAGGAGGGACAACTGCTTACAGTCAAAACATGATTTATAAATGACAGCCAAACCTCCTCCACGACACAGTCACTGTTGTGAAGGTGTGAAGTTTGTGGCTGCCTGAGGGCATCTGATATAGCCCCCTCCCCCATCGTCAGACTCTGTCAGCTTGCCTCCCTGAGGTGTGGACATGTCACGTGTTCGTCTGGTTAGTGTATTGGCTGTCCCATCGTTCACAACGGAACGAGTGCTTGAGCACGTGACCCTCCCCACCTGTCTCCCTGAGAGGTGTGGGGGGTTCGCAGACGCCTCTGTGTCTGCTCATTGCAGATGAATCAGAGGCACTCTGCTAGGGTTTATTAATTATGCTAATACTCCGTGGACCATGAGGGAGAGGGGAAAAAGGCCCTCTCCCTTTATGACGGCTTGCAGGCCAGAGGGACCTGTATTGCTGAAGATTGTGAGTTGTTGTTGTTGTTGTTGTTTTTTTGAGAGTCAATAAAACAGAGAGGAGCTGTTTCATGAACTTTATTTGTGCTTATGTGCAATGACGTACATGATTTTTTTTTCATTCATTCAACCTTTATTTATACAGGCTAGCCTCGTTGAGTCACGGGGACTCATTTACAAGAGGGACCTGTCTCACTCACACCAAACAACCATCCACTCTCACACTCACACCTAGGGTCAATTTAGAGTCACCAATCAGCCTAACAAGCATGTTTTTTGGTCTGTGGGAGGAAACCGGAGTACCCGGAGGAAACCCACGCATGCACGGGGAGAACATGCAAACTCCACCCAGAAAGGCCCCGGACCGGGATTTGAACCGGCAACCTTCTCGCTGAGAGGCAGCAGCTCTACCAGTTGTGCCACCGTGCTGCCCAATTTTATGTCACTCACAGCAGAGGAAGCATGATTTGTGCATGCTGTAAATAAACCAGCTGTTTATACTGTGTTACAAGCAAAGTCTGGACATGAAGGGATCATTCCCGTTACCACGTGGGCGGGTGACCGTGTAACGTGGAAACGTGGACCTGGTTCACCAGGCACGTTTTTGTCTGTTGTCACGATTCGCCGAGGAGGCCCTGTGCTTGGTCGCCTGGCGGGAGACAAACCTGTTTTTGCTCCATGCGTGCTCGGTATGAGGTGGGCCCTGCGGGGTTCTCTGCCTGGGCTCCTCCTTGTATGCTGGCTGCTTCTGCGGTGGGGCACGCGTTGCCGAGTGGTGCCGAGACTGTGCAGGTCTGCTACCAGCAGACTCCCTTAGGGGGGCGAAGCTTCTCCGGGGAATGCCCACCCGGAGAGCTTCCGCATGTCTGCGTCTGTGGTCCTGCTTGGTCTGAATTCGCTCCAAAGCTTTACAAACAATCCCTCCGGCTCTATCGAGTGGTGGAGAAAAGGCACCTTTTGTCCCTCCGGAAGATCCGTCAGAGTCATCCAGAGGTGGCGGATCGCAATGACCACTTCCGCCATCCCCCTGTCCTGTGCAACAGCAGCTGTCCCCATCATACGGAGTACAAAGTCTGTTGCTCTGCGGGCTTCATCCAGCAATTTGGCAGCTGCCTGCTTGTCCGTTGTTGTTTGGAGCTGTTGCAGCTTTTCCACTAGGTAAGCCTGCATTAACGCGGACGCGTTCATGGCGCGTGCCGCGAGTCCCTGAGCCCTGTAGCATTTCTCGAGTAGAGACGCTGAGGCTCGACAAGCCTTGCTGGGAAGAGTTGGTTTTGTTCCTGATGATTTAGGAGCCAGGTGAGACGCTAGTGTGTCCTCAATCTGAGGCACGTTAGCTATTCCCACTTCATCCATCCCGTCTACGTCGAGGAACTGTGAGAGGGGAAGGAGCATGGGGGCTCTTGGTTGAGTCCAGGTGCGAGTTAGTTCTGTGAGGAAGTCCGGGAACACGGGCATCTTTTGCCTCGTGGCGGCCTGCTGCTTCGAGTAAAAATAGTTTCCTGCCAGCCTCGTGACCTGTTGGCGAGGCGGAGGTTCAGGCCATGGGATGTTCAGGGCGTCCGTTGCTCTGTGGCACAAGTCGAACAGAGCAGGGATGGAAAAGTCAGTTTCTGGGAGCACAGGTACTGGGGTCTGGGAGAGATCTTCACCCTGAACCTCCAGTTCCACGTCCGCCTCCTCCGTTGAAAATTCGCCCGATGCTGAAATCGAGATCTCGTCCTCGTTCATCATGCCACGGGTGTCGAATTTGACTGTTAGGTCCACCATAGGAGCCAGCACGTCAGGGCTGTCGCCTCATTTGACACGTGTGCTGTCATGTAGAGCCATGTTCTCTGACTCCGGCGTGGGAGTGAGGGGCTCCGTGGTGTCCGCGTCCGCTGTTGTCGCTGAATTGCCCATGGCTTTGGCAACGAGGTCAACCCGATGCCGCAGCATCGCATCCATCATGAGGCTGTAGTGTGGGCAAAAGTCAGGTGTATCCAGTGCTGTTTTTGCATGAAGCATTCCCAGGCAGACTGGACAGGCCTCGTGGGTGTCCGTTGCTGCGAGGGAAAAGCCGCATTTGCTAGGACAGGCGCGCGAAGTTGGGCTCGCCGTCCCGCTGGTTTTCTTGGAAGTCTCGCCTTTTGCTTTCCTTTCTCCGGAGGCATGTCCGAGATGAGGCGCGCGAGTCCTTCCAGAATCTTTTTTCTTTTTTCTTGAAATGTCTCCTCCGTCGCGTCGCTTTCGCTGGCTAGCTCGCTAGGAGTTAGCGAGGTAGCTTTTTTCTTGTGGCATAGTTAGCGCCGTCGAGCGAAGCAACCTGTAGAGAGAGGAGAAGAAAATACTTTGGGGTTAAGAAATGTGCCGGACTAGCTTTCGCTAGTCCAGCAGTATGCAGGAATAATTCTCTGTGCGCTCTGTGCAGGGAGCAAGCTCACCTCAGGTTGAGCGACGAAGCAACAGAGAAGTCCCGTGAAGAGGTAGTTCAGGTTTAAGTGAGGTGAAGGGCAAAAAGAGAAAGATGGAGGGGCGCAAGCCGCTTAAGTACCCAGAGGGCGGGGCCTCTGGCGCGGCGATGACGCCCCTAGCCGTAAAGGCGTGAGCATATTCCTTCAGGTAATCGCGCGGGGGCGCAATTCCCATAGCAAGTATGTTGCACTGAGAGACCAGACTGAAAGGGAACCAGCTGTTTCTTGTTCATCACTCGAACTAACTTCGGCTTCCCAAACTGAAGATAAATCGCTCAAATCTTCAATTAAATTGCTTAATTCCTCGGTTTCTATATTCTCTGCCATTGTTATTTACAATATGCGTTCATTACAATGCGTCATAAAAATGCGTCTGCGTTTTGACCCCACCCCAAAACTGCGACGCACTGCAGAGACGTCATTAAAACTACAGTATTTTATTAAAAAATACTTTTATATATTAATTATTCGAAGCATCTGTGCACAAAAAACAAAGCTGATAGCTCCTCTTTCTAAAGATGTCTATGTTTTAGCATATTGTCACAATACCTTTGAAATTAGTAGGTTTAAGAGTTAATATTGATTGTGGATTTTGTCGAAGCAGGGTATGTCTGCAGAAATGAACCGACTCGGACCGGAACAGTCAGACCGGAACAATTAGACAGGAACATTTGGACCGGAACAGTCAGACCGGAACAATTAGACAGGAACATTTGGACCGGAACAGTCAGACCGGAACAATTAGACAGGAACATTTGGAGCAGAACAGTCGGACCGGAACAGTTGGACTGGAACAGTTGGATCGGAGCCGAGAGCCGCTCCTGTTCTGCAGAGCTAGTAAGTAAAATTTTGTAGCTACATATACAGTACTGTACATATGTTGTTAAAATGACATAGGTTTAAAGGGGACCACAGATGCAAAATTCACTTTTTAATGTTTTTTTTACTCAACTTTGGGTATTTACTTCATAAAAAAACAGTCCTTGTGCCAAAAAAATGCACCCAGTGGTTTATTTACTCTAAGTAGATTTATTTATTTTTGATAAATACACCTGGATTCACACTTCCTGCAGTTATTGACGTCACAAGCCGTAGCCAATCACCTCAAACCTGAGTCCAGCCCCTCACCTAGCAACCCCTGGTTAGGCTCAACCCACTTCTGTATTAAACACATGACTGTTGTTTTTCATGATTTCATCTCATCTTTTGTTTATATGTTCTTAATTTCATGTGTACAGCACTTTGTTGCAGCTGTGGTTTTTTAAATGGCTTTATAAATAAAGTATAATTGTTATTTTTATGTTTTAGTTCAATTTTTAGTGTATTTGCGATCGCTCCCAACGCGCAGCCGGCAAAAATTAAACGAGCGGACTCCCGGCATAGGGACCGGCGGCAACGGGACACTGCTTCTGGCGCGATGGAGCGGAGCTTCAACTGTACAGCCTCGTTGCAGCCTTGCAGCAGCCTCGCAGCAGCGAGGACCTTCTCCTTACGGATTAATTTACGGGAGACACTTGGTGAACTTTGTGTTGTCTTGACTGGAACAGCGATAACTCCCAAAATCTCCGCGTGCAACGAGCGGAGCTGGCGAACACCGGAAGAGGAACAAGCTAACATTAGCTTCGGATTCGGGTGGTCTCATGCTAAAAGGAGCAGCTAATTGCGGCGCGCTCAGACGGGTTTCGGTAAGTTATCTTAAGCTAGCACTAACAGTAAGTCAAATGAGTAATAAAAAAAGAGCTAATTTTAAAACAACAACACATTACAGATACTGGCTGTTACAGAGGGCGTAAACAGATCTTTGAAGGGCGTGGACTTCAGAACTTCTATCAGAAACCGGTCGTTCAAAACGAAAGTTAAAAATGGCAGAATTAAAAAGGGTATAATTGATTATCTAATAATTATTTTGTGCATTAAATTGAAGGAATAGGGTCTGGATATCCCACAGAAATACCATAAAAATTTAAAAAATACATCTGAGGTCCCCTTTAAGAGTTTAGAACAAGTGTGCCCAACCAGTCGCTCGCGGGCGACCGGTCGCCCGCCAGCTGGTTCCCAGTTGCCCGCGAAGCTCAACCTTGCTCTAACAGCTGACGAGCCGGCTCTCAGCTGTTAACAAGGTGAAATGTCCGCTGCTAAGCTTCATTCTAACTCCGGCAGAAGTGGTGGCGGTGACATTTCCGCTGCTCAGCTTCATTCTAACTCCGGCAGAAGGGGTGGAGGGAGGAATGACTATATGCCAATGCGCAGCAACACTTTCCTCAGCCCTCCCCATCTTGTATGCTCACAGACACAGTCTCGCGAGTTTTGGGTGCGATGACTGACGAGACTTTAAGACAGCAGTGAGAGCGCTGAGGAGTGAATGTCAGTACGCAGAAAACATGGAAGGAAAACTAGCGAAGAAGCAAACGAAAACTTACTATTTTCACACAGAATGGGAGGAGGATTATTTTTTTGTTTATTCTAATTCAAAGTCTATTTGCCTCATCTGTAATTCGAGCGTTGCCTTGCCCAAAAAGTGCAACTTGGAGCGGCATTTCAAGACGATGCACAAACGTTTTGATGCAGATTTCCCTCCTAAAAGTTCTTTACGGACTCACAAAGTGCGGGAGCTAAAACACAAGCTTGCAGCCCAGCAATCGATCTTCACTCGGCCCAGCACGAAAGGTAAGGCAGCTACAATCGCCTCCTACCGTGTTAGCCGCATCCTGGCTCAACATAAGAAGTCTTTCAGTGATGGAGAAGTTATGAAAGAAGCGTTTATTGAGGCTGCAGATGCACTTTTTCACGATTTTAAAAATAAAAGTGAGATCGTAGCTGCTATTAAAGACGTGCAGTTGTCCAGACAAACAGTGACACGACGATGTGAGGGAATGGCTGTTGATGTGGAGGAGCAGCTAAAAAAGAACGTGGAACAATGTGAGTGTTTCTCTCTTCAGTTTGATGAGTCAACAGACATGGTGGACACAGCACAGCTGTGTGTTTTTATCAGAATGGCCTTTGCAGACATGAGTGCAAAAGAGGAGCTGCTCACCATCTTGCCTTTGAAGGGACACACAAGAGGAGAAGATATTTTTAATGTGTTTATGGAGTTTGTTAATAAAAGCAACTTGCCCCTCTATAAACTAATTTCTATAACAACTGATGGTGCTCCAGCAATGACCGGTCACACCAGTGGATTTGTTGCACTCTGCAAGCAGAATGATGCTTTCCCAGACATTTTGAACTATCACTGCATCATACACCAACAGGCCCTGTGTGGGAAGATTTTAAACATGAAGGAAGTGATGGATGTTGCCATGAAAACTGTGTGCTCTATAAGGGCCAGGAGTCTGCAGAGGAGGTTGTTCCGGGCTCACTTGGAGGAGGCAGGAGCAGACCACACAGACCTGCTGCTGCACATGGACGTCAGGTGGCTAAGCAGAGGTAAATTTCTGGCCAGATTCATTGAGCTGTTGCCTGAGATCAGGGATTTTCTGAAGCTGTCAGGTCATGGTGGACATTCAAAACTCGAGGACACCCAGTGGCTTTTGGATTTAGCCTTCCTCACAGATCTCACCAGCCTGCTCAATGAACTGAATTTGGAGCTTCAGGGAAAGGACAAAAACATAATTCACATGATCAGTTCTGTGAGCACCTTCAAAAGCAGGCTGCAGCTGCTCACAAGTCGGCTGCAACGCAGGGACCTGCGAAACTTCCCACACATGGAGGCAGAGCTACAGCGCCAAGGGAAAGAGGTCACACAACTGGACAGTGCACACTTTTCTAAGCAGGTTCAGAGCATCTCAGCAGAATTTGAGAGACGATTTACTGACTTTTCCTCCATCGAGCCTGTTACCAGCTACATGTGTTATCCTTTTGGAAATGTTGATGTGGATGACATTGTGTCCAAATTGGTGTCCGTGTTTCAGCTGGACAGCTCTGGTGTTGAAAATGAGGTGTTGACTCTGCAAAATGACATTGGGATCAAATCCAGAGCATCACCTGGCGTGAATGGAGAGTTCTGGAGTCTGCTGTCAGAAGAAAAGTATCCTAACATCCGAAGATGTGCTTTGAACTTAACAGCACTTTTTGGATCGACCTACCTGTGTGAGTCTGCTTTTTCACACATGAAAATCATCAAGTCCAAAACCAGATCCACAATGACTGATGATCATCTGGAGACCTGCCTGCGCCTTGCAACCACCTCATACTGCCCTGCCTATGAGACCCTGGCCTCCTCCTCTCAGTGTCAGAAGTCCCACTAAGGTAGAGACACATTTATTTTATACAGCTTGCATAAAAATTGTCTCCTATAGACTTGTCACAATGTGTCTGTATGTTGTTTTTTTATTAAATTTTAGACCAGACTAGTTAGCTAGCTAGTGTTATTTATTTATTTATTTTGCAGTTTGGGTGTGCCCTTCATTTTCTGTACCTAATGTGTGTGTGTGTCTTGTCTTATAACCAGGTGGAACTCTGAATGGCCCTTTGAAGCCAGCATTCTGGACCAGTGAGGGACTTCAGCACCTGCAGATGACACACCATCCTGCTGCACAGAGCAGCTGCCTAGTTTTGATATTTAGGTTTTATTGAGATTTGAAATTGTTGGAGATTTGTAAATCTGCACCTTTGTAACTTTTTGTAAATAGTTAGTGTGTTAATGAGGGAGTTTTATATTGTTCAGTTCAGTTGTTTATTCGTTTCTTTAAAAAATATGGTGTGCTTTTCAAATATTGTGTTCTTTTACTTTGATAAAATACTTTAATTAAATAAAACTAGCAACACATTACGTTCTGTTTTATTTACTTTAAAGAAGTGAGGAGTAGAGAGATGAAAAATTATGTTTTTTGATACTGAGACTGGACGAGTAGCCCTCGGCAAACTGCCAACTTCAAAAGTAGCTCTTGGTTCAAAAACGGTTGGGCACCCCTGGTGTGGGAAGGGTTTCTAAAGTCTTTATAAACACCGTTTCTTGTTTCATTAAACAGCAACAAGGTCATTAAAATACAAAAAAATACAGTAAAAAACTAAAAAGAATATTGGGTATAACACATTAAACATCCTAACAGGTACTTAACAGGTACTTTTTATTTTATTTTCAGACCCTAAAGATACTAGCCTGGTTAAAACCAGACCCTTGTCCTTCACTTTGCTTCGTACTAGGGTCTGGACTTTCTCCATAGAGAATTAAATTAAATATTTTTTTCTGCATGAGTATTTGTTATTTACTTTAGAAATATAACACAACAAAATATCTACAAGGATAAATACAAACTGAACAAAAATGAAAGAAGTGTTCTGGGAAAGCTGTGGTGATTTGTTCCGTCACTCACATTGAATAGAGGCTGATTTTTGTTCCTGTTTTGAAAATCGTCATGTTGCTTTCATTCACTCCCTGAACAGTTTGTACAGCAGAAGTGGGTTTGAGGCAGACACTCTATATTGTAATGTAAATGTGGTTCACGCTACATAAAGATACAGAAAAGTTCAACTGCTCTACATAAAAATTATTAAAAGACTCATGAATACAAAACATATTGTTTCAAACTTAAGTGGGTTATTTATTACACAAGATGTGTTTGGGAACTTGAGTAGCAGAAACTTCCTGCGGTGCTGGTGAAGGATTTGCATTTGCCCCTCACTGGTTTTACTATCTAGCAGCTGCAGTCAGCCGGAGGGTGCCGTCTTATACAGTATTCACTAAAAACAACAGCAGAGAAATAATTAAGTGATCGCTGGAGTATAGAAGATACCCACCCAAAAAACAGGCTGTTTAAAAAGTTTCTATTCATGTGACGGGTGAATGCTGGGATGCACAGCTGAATGCTGTCATCTACAGAGCTCTGCAATCAGGCATAATAAGGAGGTGTGGAAGGGGTAAGTCTACATGTGTTATTCTTG
This sequence comes from Garcialebias charrua, assembly GCA_038048925.1. Taxonomy (NCBI): domain Eukaryota; kingdom Metazoa; phylum Chordata; class Actinopteri; order Cyprinodontiformes; family Rivulidae; genus Garcialebias; species Garcialebias charrua. Next base: position 68,319 of record JBBPBX010001302.1, read on the forward strand.
AAAAGCTCAGCTGGAGTCTTTTTTTAATTATGGACACACACACACACAAGAGAAGGTAAGAACTTTATTAATCCCACAGGAAATTGTTGTGCTAGAGTTTCAATACAAAGAAACATACCCAAGGAGTCACATAAGATATAAAAATACAGTACCAACAATTAACAGGTCAGGTAAAGACAGAAACATTATTGGGTTTATTGTAGTACAGGATTAATTTTATTGTCCTATGTGTAGAAAGGGGGAGGAGTTGAACATTTTGACAGCCATAGGGAGGAAGGACTTCCTGTGTTGTTCTGTGGAGCTCCTCTGTGGTCTCAGTCTACAACTGAAGGTGCTGCGGTATAAGAGTCCAGTGTGGCATACAGGTTTGTCACCAGAATCAGAATCAACTTTTTTGTCATTGCACAGTTAAGTACAGCAAAATTTCATTCCATACAGCCGTCTGAAGGATAGACAGAAGTATACCGAGGCTGTGGCTTCCTGTGAGCGCTGCCCCTATCGCTTAGACAAGAAAAGGGGAAGAAAACATGAGGTGACAAGGCATATAATAAACAGATCTCTCACACTGTGTCCTTGACACAGGGCATGGTGTAAAGTAGCAAAAAAGTCTATCTCAGCAAGCAACATAGAGAGACATAATACATTTTGCGGGGGGTGACAAGACGGTGAAATTGTCCATGAACACTTTCAGATAGTTTCCATAGTCCTGATAAAGATGTTATAGTGTCTCGCAGCCGGTCTACTCTGATAAGGGTCCACAGATGTTCTCGGGTGGGGGGAGCAGGAGGGGGGGTCAGAGCAGAGCTTCTTAATTTACATATCCACCAGAAGCAATTTGAGATCAGTTGACTTATCCAAGGCCAGCAGGGAGGCCAAATCCAGATAAACAACAATTGTTTTGGGCAGGCAGACTCTACTGATTTCATGTCTGCCTTCAGTTCTGCTGGTACACTCAATGGTGACTCGAAACAGCCAGATTTGTGGACATTCTGCCGGTCCTTTCTTGTTATGCCGGTTACCCACTGCACAACTCGAAACGCGCCTGCCGTCCCCTTTTGGCCGCTGGTCACGGTCCCACTGAACCACTGAACACCGTCTGATGACGTACACTAGGGGGTAGCAGAGGGAGGGGTCTCTGGCTTGTTTTCCGGGTTCAGTTGTTGTGTAAACTGCACCTCCGACGGTCTTCGATGAGATTAAAACTTTTTTTTATGTTTGGGGTGATCTACACTGGAGAGGACAGCAGCCTGTCAGCAGCAACTGTAAAAATGTCACGTTTCTTACCGGAGTTTGGTTCCAATTCCTGGAGGCTGGATCCGGTAAGTTTAAAAAGTAAAAAAAAAGTCCCGTTGTGGTTGTGTAATCAGATAGCAGAGGCTCTCTCGACTGTTTGCTGGACGCGTCGAGAAGCCAGAGATCGAATTTTATGGCGTTGGCAGTTCGACGCCGACGCGCGCGTGCGTGTGCAGGCTGCCCCCGCGCCGCTTCGATCACTTGAATCGCGCCGCTTCCTTGTTCGCCGTCACTCCACGCGTCTCCTCCATAGACTTTGAATGTAAACCGGCCGCTTCGGCCGCTCGACAAAGGGGGCAGTGGGTAACAGGCATTAGTCTTCTCCAAGGTCGAATCCTTCATGTCGGCGAGTCCTAGGAGCTGCAAGCGGCCCACAATTGTCAGAAAGTGCATCTAGCTTGTGGTCAGCTCGCAAAGCATATTAGTCTGAGAGCTCGATACATGGAGTACCATACTTTCCTGCTTAAAAGTCGCACCGCCCTATATGTCGCATTAGTCCAATTATGTCCAATAAAGTGGAAAAATTCATGAACGTGTCTCAGCGCCATATACATCGCTTCTATTATGCGTCACCGCTGACGCGTCACGTATGTTACGCGTCAGCGGTGATAACCCGGAAATGGTCACAGGAGCGTGCACGGTAGGACTTTAACAAGATTAACACTTAAAAACAATTATTTGTTTGCTGAAAATTATAGCAAAGATGTGTCTGAGCTGAACTTTTCTTCAATAAATGCACGTAATGGTCAAATCAGCAGCATTTTAAAAAATAGCTTGGCTACGTTGGTGCTGCGAAGCGTGCACGCGAGCAGATACGCTTAATTTCTTTAAAATTGAACAAGATAAACACCTTAAAATTATATGTTTGCTGACATTATAGCAAAAGTGCTTCTGAGCGGAACTTTTCTTTTGAAAATTAACATAATGTTCAAATCAGCTGGATTTAAATTGTTTCGCTTTGACTATCTTCCAAACGTGCATGTGCACCACAAAAATAAATTATAAATAAATCGAATTTTAGCTCAAACATCTCCTAAAGCTTATCAGTTGTAAATGTCCATCCGTGATTACTTTCTGTAAGTTTCATCAAAATCTGTCCTGTGGTTCTTGACCTATTTTGCTAACAGTCAAACACTGAGCTAACAGCTACCACAGCTACGGTACTAGTACATCGAATTTTAGCGCAAACATCTCCTGAAGCTAATCAGTTGTAAATGGCCATCCGTGATTAATTTCTATAAGTTTAATCAAAATCTGTCCTGTGGTTCTTGACCTATTTTGCGAACAGTAAAACACTGAGCTAACAGGTAGTTCAGACCTCCAGAGAGCAGGAGGCCGTGCTGCGACAGAGTGCGTCCGACCAGATGAGTCTGCTGTCAGACACATGAGCTGGGAACAGTCGGTGGACTCTAGTGGCCAAAAGTGGTACTGCGCCCCTAGCGGCCGAAAGTGGTACTGCTCCATTTTTTTCGTCAGAATGAATGGAAACAGTCATATCTCAGCCAAAAATTGGTCTAAAAATATGGGGGGGGGGGGTGGAATCCCTAAATATGTCGCTTCGCCATATAAGTTGCAGGACATGAAAATTAGTTTTAAAAAACTGTGACTTATACATAGTTCCCACACACGTGGCGAGTATTGCGCAATACCGGGTTTTTCGCCACTCGTAAAGGCAGAAATGGCGGACAAACACACTCGAGCTACCACAGCTAAATACATTACTAGCTTCACCAAGGCACAAGAGCAAAATGGCAGTGGTCGGAGTTGAATGAGTTAGAGAAAGAAATCATGGCAGATGAAGCGGACAACTTGTCACCAAGTAGTTACTCTGATATCATTAATTATTTAATTACTACGAGGAGCGCACACCGGCTTCACAGCGCAGAGCTTCACAGCTTTAAATCCAAAAAAGATGTGTAAACTGTCTCAATCATATCTAACCAGCTAAATAAAGGTTTAACTAAAATAACACACAGCCAGCACAAACAGTCCAGGCTGAACACGGACCAGGACCAGCACTTTGAGTGTTACCGTGTTGGAAGTTAGCATGTCGCGTTAGCGGAGGGTCCGTCGCACGGAGGCTCGCGGCGAGCTCAGGTCGGACGGCGTGGATCCGTCGCGGCCGCGGGGGCACGTCCCATGGGACAGACGCGTCGCCCGCACGACTTGGCTCCCGTCCTCCTTCCCCCACTGGGGCGGTCTCCCCGCCGGTCCTCCGGGACCGGCGGAGAGACCATGGTCCAGTCATGAAGAGGCCGTTGTCGCGTTAGCGACATGCTAAGCTACACACAGCAAGACGGTGCTGCTAAATAATGGAGAAAAAAAAAGCTCTAACACACGGACAGTTGTACTCTAACATTGTTCTGACATTGTTTCACAAAATGATTTATGTAGAATATTTTGTTTACCGGCCAAAAGCACGACGTCTTCCAGAGCAGATCCAAGCAGTCAGCTGCTGTGAGCTTCTCCGATGAGATAAATCCTTCACGTTTACTTTTTTTTGGATTAAGTGAAACCTGCGCGTTGCCCAAACGTCTACCCGACTGGAACACCCACTGACCCAACACGAAGTAACCATTGCAATTAATTAGAAATTAACAAAAAAACAACGTGAAAGATACACATCCAGTAGTAGACTGTCCTGTCTATGGTCCTGCTGCTCCGTCTGCCTCCACCCACCCGGAAATTCCACAGATGTGACGTCACATGGGAACTATGTATAGGCCAAAAAATACGGTAATCTTTCATATAAGGAAGGCAGCTTTACTAAAGTCAAAACTGCTGCTGATGTCTTCCTAATTAGTTGATATCCAAGGTATCCTTTGATTTAAAATGCAAAAATCCTGTTATCATAAATCCAATTATGTCTTCTACGTCCTCAAAAGACAGCACAGACAGGCACATTATCTTCCAAACTCCCCAGGAATCCATGACATATCCAGCTGCATGTGTCCCTTCAGGGCATGAGGGTTCTTCTGCACCCTGCCTTCTAGTCGAGAAGATTTTATCAATTGTGCTGGTAGACCAGCTGACCAGATCCATAATAAGTTCGGATTCGGAAGATGTGTAAAGAGAGGATCTGAGATTCACAGGACAAGAGTAAAAGAAGGTGGGGAGGCAGGAGAGGGACAGAGAACGTCCGTCTTTGTTGGGAGCGAGAGATGGAAAAAAGTTTGTCACAAGTTTGTCTTTACATTTTTACATGGGCTTTGCATCGACTTCCATTCATTTTTCATTCATTTCTTTAGCCTAACCCCAACCCTTACCCTAAACCTACAATTATCAGAACATACTGAACCCTAAACCTAACCCAACCTCAATTCATATCTTAGTCCTAAACCTAACCCAACAGCGGCACTTCTTCTTATGGGGTCTGGGGTTTGGGCTCCATAAGGAGCAGTTGGTCCTCACAATGCCTTACCACTTTATTTATAAAGCACTTAAAACAGCAACAAGGCCAACCAAAGTGCTGATATGGTGCTGGGAAAATGGGCCATACAAGGTAACAAAACCAAAGACACACACACATTCATTCATTCTGTAAACACATCTGGCAAGCAGAAGTGTGCAGAGACCCACATCTGAGGATCAGTCAGGCATTGATATTACAAGCACACATGCATACATCTCATTTCTGCAGTTTCTCTATCATCCCTTCTATTTTTTCTCCATCACACACACAGACATGCACTGCGCACCGCTGACAGGGACACGGACTGTTACTGACAAGTTGATTTCCTGGCAGCCATTGTCTCCTCACCTCTCAATCCCGGCTTTAGGAGGTGTGCATTGTTGACTTCGGAGACTAGTGTATGAGATCCTCTCATACCTGACCTTTAACACAGCCAGACCAGAGCAGGTAAAGGTCTACAGCTCCCCAGTGGCATGTGAAGGTTTGATATTGCACACAAAAATAAATAAAAAACATAAGCAGAAAAGGGAGGAAAAATAGTGCACCGGCACACACTTTGTTGAAAATAAATCTCTTAGCCTTTGAGAAAAGTAGGTGCTTCTTTTTTTTTATTTTCAAAATCATCTGCTTAGATAGCTGTTTTTCAAAAGAGCTTTGTGGTCATTAAAACATTTTGTTAAAATTCTGAAAAGATTAGATGCAATTAGTTAGTGTATTCATGAACATTTGTGTGTGTGTCATATGTTTAAAAATAAATTAAAATCACATTTTCAGTTGGGGAGATTGGGGCATCTTTGAAATAAGTCTTCAAAAATAAAAAAATAAAATGTCCTTCTTGGTAACGTTATTTTTTGGATATGCTGTAGAGCTCTTGTAAAAGCATCATGGCTGAGCTTCGTTTCTTTTCAGCAGGAGCATACCAACAACAAGTGAAAATCAGGAGCAATGTTTACTTTAACTAACATTTAGCATACATTAATGGCTGTTTTGTTGCTTTTGTGAATCTCAAATAGTCATAATTTTTATCATTAGGGGGTAAGAGCTAGTATGCATAAACCCAGCAGTTTACCTCCTGAAGCTACAAATATTGCTTCAGTCTCCAGAAATTGTACCTTTGTTGCATTTTATTCTATGCAAATGTTTTTTTTAAAAAACAGTCCGTCAAATATGCATTTTGTTAAACTGTTCTGTTTTTTCTTCTTTTTCTGGGGGATGAAAATAAAGCAATTAATAACAACCAGATGCATCCAGAATAAAGCAATAAGACCCAGTTGATGGAGTTTTTTCAGCTGCTCTTTTCTGCAGGGTTCGTCAAAGTGAGTGAACTTGCACAGGAGATGACGTGGCTGTTGTTTTATGCCAGATACTCTGAGAGGCAACATGGGCTCGAGCACACACCCTCACAATTACAATACCGACCATCGAGCTACTGCAGCCTATTAGACCCAACAATGGTATTAGATCCAATGCATGGTCAATCTTACAACTTGACCATTTGTTCAACCATAAGTCCTTTGTGTTGCAAATTTTTGTTAGCTGCACTTGTGTGCGCTGAGAAAGCATGTGTTTTGTAAAAACTTTCAATCTGAAATTCTAGAATGGACAAAAGGTACAAAAAAGTACTTAAACAAAAGCAGTAGAGTGGATATACAGTACTAATAGGTAGTACTTCCAAAAGTAGTAGTAGTAGTAGCAGTACCCAGCTTTTGGGCACAGCCGTGTTGCATTTGCCGAACTGCAGTCAGGAAGTTGTGCTTGAAGTCCCGTCAACTCTTTTGGACACAGTTATTTTGTTACTTGACCTTTCTTTTAAGCATCAATTTACAGCAAGTATGTCAGAGTAAAAATAATATTTGAACATAACAAGATACTATTGCTATTTTCCCCATGAGGACAGTTAATGACTCTTGGATCCAAGAGCCCCCCAAAAAAACTAAAAACTAAAAAGCACTAAATTCATGGTGAGATGTGTTTTTTACTTTTAAGCATTGAAAGATTGACAGCTGGAAAAGTTATTGACTTTAATATGTGGTTTTTACATTATTTGGACAGCCCTGTACACTCAATAAAACACTGTCTTCACAACTCCAAGCTTTCATGACATTGGTACACATTTTGATACCAAGCATGTGTCATTTAACAAACCAAAACACTTTTATTCAAACTAAATGGACTTTATGACTAAATGTTTGTATCTTTGCTCTTTTAGTTTAGTTTTGCTTGCAGCTACAAACAGTAAATTAATTGAATTATTTTGGAGATGTTCAGTATGACATGCCTTAGTGAGCTGTCACGCAATTTACCTAAAATTTGTTTGCATTAAAAAAATAAGAGATTCTGGTTTGAAAAAAACATGTAAAAGTCAAATACTGTTGCATTGTTCTGTCAGGCCACAAGAAAAACAACTCTTTTACAGTCTTACTTTGTCTTTCTGGGCTTCTCATTTTCTGCACTGGTGACTATTTGAGGTTGTTTTTGAAATAATTCAGTCTACAGTGAATTCAGTCCCTTGTGAAGACTGTCAAGCACATTTAAGCTGTTTTAAAAAAAATAACACCTCAAACGTTGTTAAAGGCAAAACTGTGCACAAGTAAGAGCCAAGATGAAAATAAAACCACCTCGTGTTAAGGAAATATTTTTAACATGCCACAATAACTGATTCAATCTTAAAATAATTTGTAGTCCTAAAATAACTGATGTACTTAAAGGTCCACTGACATGATGTTTGAATTATGCATAAAATTGCTCTATATATATGTTGTATTCAACAATGTCCGTTTGTACAAGAAAAATGATAAATCAGTTTAATTTTGATTTAAAAGTGATTTTAAACTTTGCGCCGTGTTTATTCACGGGAAATCCGATTACACGCGAATGCAACATCTGTGACTTAGTATCGGGCAGAGGCAGTCTGCGTCTGTCTGGAGATCGCCTGCAGATCGCCTTTTTTTTTTTAACTTGAAAAATGCCGTTACGTTGTGTCGCATTTGGGTGTTCTAATATCATCAGTGAACAAGTGAGCCTTTTCACTTTCCCAAAAGATGAAATACTTCATCTAGAATGGAATAAATAAAGCTGCCCCCCCTCGGAGCCCCCTCGCTTCCTGAAAAGGTAAAACTCAAATAAATACGGGTGCAGACCTAAATTAGAACCTGCTGTTTCTTGTTCATCTAACTTTCTGCTTCCCAAACTGAAGACAAATAGCTCAAATCTTCACTTAGATTGCTAAATTCGTCGGGTTTTAAATTGTCCGCCATTAATATGTAAAAGCATACCAGAGCCCTCTGCCCGATACTACGTCACAGATGTTGCATTCGCGTGTAATCGGATTTCCCGTGAATAAACACGGCGCAAAGTTTAAAATCACTTTTAAATCAAAATTAAATATATTTATAAGTTTGTTTGTACAAACGAACATAGTTGAATGATACAACATATATATATATATAGTATATNATAAATATATATATATATGTTGTATTCAACTATGTTCGTTTGTACAAGAAAAATGATAAATCAGTTTAATTTTGATTTTAAAGTGATTTTAAACTTTGCGCCGTGTTTATTCACAGGAAATCCGATTACATGCGAATGCAACATCTGTGACTTAGTATCGGGCAGAGGCAGTCTGCGTCTGTCTGGAGATCGCCTGCAGATCGCCCTTTTTTTTTTAACTTGAAAAATGCCGTTACGTTGTGTCGCATTTGGGTGTTCTAATATCATCAGTGAACAAGTGAGCCTTTTCACTTTCCCAAAATATGAAATACTTCATCTAGAATGGAATAAATAAAGCTGCCCCCCCTCGGAGCCCCCTCGCTTCCTGAAAAGGTAAAACTCAATAAATACGGGTGCAGACCTAAATTAGAACCTGCTGTTTCTTGTTCATCTAACTTTCTGCTTCCCAAACTGAAGACAAATAGCTCAAATCTTCACTTAGAATGCTACATTCGTCGGGTTTTAAATTGTCTGCCATTAATACATATGTAAAAGCATACCAGAGCCCTCTGCCAGATACTACGTCACAGATGTTGCATTCGCGTGTAATCGGATTTCCCATGAATAAACACGGTGCAAAGTTTAAAATCACTTTTAAATCAAAATTAAATATATTTATAAGTTTGTTTGTACAAACGAACATAGTTGAATGATACAACATATATATATATATTGAGCAATTTTA
>JBBPBX010001303.1:0-11437 GCA_038048925.1 Garcialebias charrua
TTTACAACTTTCACTGGAGCGGTTTGCAGCCGAGTGTGATGCGGCCGGGATGAGGATCAGTTCCTCCAAATCCGAGGCCATGGTCTTGAGCCGGAAAAGGGTAGCATGCCCTCTCTGGGTCGGGGAGGAGGTCCTGCCCCAAGTGGAGGAGTTTAAGTATCTCGGGATCTTGTTCACGAATGAGGGAAAACTGGAGCGTGAGATCGATAGGCGGATAGGTGCAGCGTCCGCAGTGAAGCGGGCGCTGTACCGGTCTGTCGTGGTGAAGAGAGAGCTGAGTCAAAAGGCAAAGCTCTCAATTTACCGATCGATCTACGTTCCCACCCTCATCTATGGTCATGAGCTTTGGGTTATGACCGAAAGAACAAGATCTCGGATACAAGCGGCTGAAATGAGTTTTCTCCGCAGGGTGGCTGGACTCTCCCTTAGAGATAGGGTGAGAAGCTCAGTCATCCGGGAGGGACTCGGAGTAGAGCCGCTGCTTCTCCACATCGAGAGGAGCCAGTTGAGGTGGCTCGGGCATCTGGTTAGGATGCCTCCTGGACGCCTCCCTGGTGAGGTGTTCCGGGCATGTCCCACCGGGAGGAGACCCAGAGGAAGACCCAGGACGCGCTGGAGGGACTATGTTTCTCGGCTGGCCTGGGAACGCCTTGGGATTCCCCCGGAGGAGCTGCTCCAAGTGGCTGGGGAGAGGGAAGTCTGGGCCTCCCTACTTAGGCTGCTACCCCCGCGACCCGACCCCGGATAAGCGGAAGAAGATGGATGGATGGATGGATGGATGGATTATTGGCTTTACCTTACAAAAAAAAAAAGGCAAAACTTCTTGGAAATATTGAGAAATAAAGATGAGATAGCATGAAATGCAGTGGTGGGCACAGCTGACCGCTAATTTGCTAGCTAAAAACATTAATGGAGGCTAACACTAGCTGATAACCGCTAACTTTTATCATACACTGCCGTCGCTGACACTGTAAGACAGTGGTCCCCAAACTACGGCCCGCGGGCCGCATCCGGCCCGCCCCCACATTTGGTCCGGCCCCCAGAACAATAGTAAAAAAAAAAAAAAATTTTTTTTTTTTTTTTTTTTTTTTTTACAAATGAATACATGTACAGTACTGTACGGTCACCAAGTACTTAGCATATCCTAACACAGTTTTTAAAGATGAAGGAGTAAGTTGAATTGTCTCCCTTTCACATAAATATTATTTTCACACAGAGTGGGAGGAGGAGTATTTTTTTGTTTATTCTAATTCAAAGTCTATTTGCCTCATCTGTAATTCGAGTATCACCTGGCGTGGATGGAGAGTTCTGGAGTCTGCTCTCAGAAGATACTTTGATAAAATACTTTAATTAAATAAAACTAGCAACACATTACGTTCTGTTTTATTTACTTTAAAGAAGTGAGGAGTAGGGAGATGAAAAATTTTGTTTTTTGATACTGAGACTGGACGAGTAGCTCTCGGCAAACTGCCGACTTCAAAAGTAACTCTTGGTTCAAAAAAGGTTGGGCACCCCTGATTTAGGCACTCCTGCAATCGTCACACTTTTTCCTGTTAAAAACTGACTCCGGCCCCCCACCAGCGAAGGGAAAAGTTATGTGGCCCTCACAGGAAAAAGTTTGGGGACCACTGCTGTAAGACTTTTTATGTGACGTCAATAGTGAACACAACTTGAAACTGCAGAATTACACAATCAGAGAGTCAGAGAGTCTTTATTGTCATTTGCACCGCATGTGGTCCATGAGATGAAAACAAGATTATGTACACGAGGTCCCAGTTACATCCAACAACAAATGAAAGAGAAAAACAGTAATAACATCTAGAACTAACTAAGAAAAGCATCAACTAGTAATACACTAAGCTTAATATAGTGGGAATAAACAGCAGCACGAACATGAGTTTGTATGAGCAGATGGTCACAGATGAACACAGATGAACACAGCAACAAGAAAACAGATCAGCATCAGTATGATGTGATATTTTGCAGTGTTTATTTTTTATATTTTTTATTTATTTATTCATGAGTCTAACAGCCTCAGGGTAGAAGCTGTTCCTCAGTCTAGTGGTTCTACACTTGATGCTCCTCAACCTCCGTCCTGAGGGGAGTGGGGCAAAGAGTGAGTGTGCTGGATGAGTGAGGTCTTTCATGATGCAGGTGGCTCTTTTCCTGCATCTGGAGGTGTAAATGTCTGTGATGGTGGGGAGACTGACTCCAACAGACTTCTGTGCAGCCTTCACCACTCTCTGCAGAGCTTTCCTCTCTTCAACTGTGCAGCCTCCATGCCACACGTTGATGCTGGAGCACAGGATGCTCTCCACTGCACACCTGTAGAAGGAGGTGAGGACTGGGCTGCTCAGACCAGCTCGTCTCAGCCGTCTGAGGAAGTAGAGTCTCTGATGACCTTTCTTGATCAGGCTGGTGGTGTTGTTGCTCCAGCTGAGGTTATCATTCATGTGTACACCCAAGTATTTGTAGCTGGAGACCACTTCCACTGCAGACCCACCTATTTTCAGTGGGGCATGGGTGTGTTTGTTCCTTCTGAAGTCCACAATCATCTCCTTTGTCTTCTTCACATTCATGTGAAGATTATTCTCTTTGCACCAGCTCTCCAGGTGTTCCACCTCCTGTCTGTAGCTGGACTCATCATTGTTTGTGATGCATCCCACCACCGCTGTATCATCTGCAAACTTAACAATATGACAGCCTGGAAGTGTGGCTGTAGTCAAAGTCAACTTTATTGTCAGATCTGCAATATGTACTGTACAGGACATACACAGGACCGAAATTGCGTTTCTCTCAGTCCCTCGGTGCAACAGTAAACATCTAAACATTGAAACACTGAAACATATAATAATAGACATAAGCATAAAATAGTAAAACTAACACTGTCCTGAGTTTTTTGCATAGTGGTATAAGAGTATGAAAATTTACACCAACTCTAAAACTAAAACATTAACATAATACTATACTGTCCTGAGTTTTTGCATACTAGTATAAAAAAAGAGTATAAAAAGTATAACTAAAATAAACTAAAGGTTTCTAGCATTGACATTTGCAAAGTGGCAAAGCAGCGTATGAGTTAATGTACACAGTATATGTATGAGGTAGTAGTTGATGTTGTTATAGAGGCAAAAAGTGGCATATGCAGTAAGGCACATTGGGCATCCCTAAGTAAGACCGTTCAGAGCACACTGTATATGTATCAGCAGTGGTGTAGATATTAGAGTAGTGTAAATGTAAACAGTAGTAATTACATGTAAGCAGTAGTAAAAAAAGTAAACAGTATTAATAAATGTAAACAGAGAATGTAAACAGTATTATGATTATAGGCAGTGATGTAATACAAACATTAGTGCAAGTATGAGAAGTAGTGCAAACTGTATGAGCACATGACCGAGAGTTTAGTGAATAACCCGTTTGATGACACAGAGTCCAGTGTTAAAATCTTTGTGTTTTGTGGTAATGTGTGAGAAAGTTTTAGTGTTAAGGCAGTTCAAATGGGAGGGGGGGCAGAGCAGGCAGAGTGTTTAGCATCCTGACTGCCTGATGAACAGAGCTGTCTCTCAGTCTGCTGGTTCGAGCCTGGAGGCTCCTCAGTCTCCTTCCTGTACAATCATATGTGAGCAGAGTGAACAGAAGGGGGCTCAGCACACATCCCTGAGGAGAGCCAGTGCTGAGGGTTATGGTGGAGGAGGAGAAGTTGTGGATCTTCACGGACTGTGGTCTGTCTGTTAAGAAGTCTAGTACCCAGTTACAAATAGAGGGGCTTAGTCCAAGTGTAGATAGTTTGTCTATCAGAGTTTGGGGGATCATGGTGTTGAAGGCAGATGTGAAGTCCACAAAGAGCAGACGCACGTATGAGTCTTTCTGATCCAGGTGGGTGAGAGCAGTGTGGACCACGGAAGAAATGGCGTCCTCTGTTGATCGGTTCTCACGGTATGCGTATTGATGAGGGTCCTCATTGATGTTGACGGTTGCCTTGATGTGGGACATGACCAGTTTCTCAAAACATTTAGCGACTATCGGGGTGAGGGCCACCGGTCTATAGTCATTCAGACCAGTCACTGTGGAGCTCTTTGGGACTGGGATGATGGTCGCGGTCTTCAGGCAGGTGGGAACTAACTCCAGTGCAAGTGAGGTGGTGAAGATGTCAGCCAGCACCTCACAGAGCTGGTCCGCACATTCCTTCAGAACTTTCCCTGGGATGTTGTCTGGTCCGGTTGCTTTATGAGGATTAATCTTTCTGAGACTGCCTCTCACTTCTGCTGCGGACACCCTGAGATGCTCTTCATCTGGTGATGAGGTGAGTCTGGTGCTAGCAGGTCTGTTTGGATCATCAAAACGTGCATAAAACTTATTGAGGGCATCAGGCAGAGATGGGTCCCTGGGGCATTGTTTGTTTTTGCCTTTGTAATCTGTTATGCATTTAATACCCTTCCACATGCTCCGTGGGTCTTGTGAGGTGAACTGTCCCTCGATCCTCTGTGCATACGTGGCCTTGGCCTTCTTAATGCCATCCTTCAGTTCATTCCTGCTCTTTCTCAGCTCCACTTTATCTCCTGACTTGAATGCAGTGTCTCTGGCTGCTAGCAAGGCGTGAACTTCTCTATTTAACCAGGGTTTCCGGTTCGGGTAGGATTTCACATATTTTTTTATGGATACATTCTCAGAGCATGTACTGATGTAACCCAGGACTGAGGAAGCGTACAGTTCCATGTCCACTGAACTTCCATCAGTGGCCGCTTCCCTGAAAACAGACCAGTTTGTCCTCTCAAAACAGTCTCTCAACAAGGGGGAACTATCTTGAGGCCAGATTGTTATTTGTCTTTGTTCCGGCTTGGACCGCCTGAGTGGAGGGAGTTCTCTTGGCGCCAGGATCAGAGACTCGTGGTCGGAAGCTCCGAGCGCTGGGCGTGTCTTCGCCGTGTATGCCCCCTTTACATTTGTGAAGACTTGGTCGAGTGTTTTATCTCCTCTCGTAGCTGTGAAGACGTTCAATGCTCTCTGCTTTATTAATTCATACCCATCTGCTCACTACAGGCTCATGTTCAGGTTGCTTTTTAATATACCATATTATTTTAAATTATTAGTGTTTAGTGTATATCTTAGATTTTTGTATAACTACTGTTTCTTTTTATACTTTATATTTTTGTTATTTTTGGATGTAACTGGGACCTTGAGTACACGATTTTGTTCCGCCTCATGTACCACATGTGATGCAAATGACAATAAAGAACCTTGAATCTTGAACCTTTAGACACACAACAGGCAGGACCAAACGTGTGAATTTTGTTAGTGGACTTGAAGTTAGCAGAACTAAATTGTCACAAGGACTGAATATGAAGATCACAGGAAGTCAAGTTCAGTGCTTTTATTAGCAGTGAATCAATCACAGGAAGTTATCAGGAACCTTAGGGAGCAAGGAGAAGTTCAGCACTGAACTTCAGCAGGGATGGATGGATGGATGCTAGATGGCTAGATGGCTAGATGGCTAGATAGATAGATAGATAGATAGATAGATAGATAGATAGATAGATAGATAGATAGATAGATAGATAGATAGATAGATAGATAGATAGATAGATAGATAGATAGATAGATAGATAGATAGATAGATAGATAGATAGATAGATAGATAGATAGATAGATAGATAGATGGATAGATAGATAGATAGATAGATAGATAGATAGATAGATAGATAGATAGATAGATAGATAGATAGAGAGATAGATAGATAGATAGAGAGATAGATAGATAGATAGAGAGATACATAGATAGATAGATAGATAGATAGATAGATAGATAGAGATAGATAGAGATAGATAGAGAGATAGATACTGTAGATAGATAGATAGATAGATAGATAGCGACGATAGATAGATAGATTAGATAGATAGATAGATAGATAGATAGATAGATAGATAGATAGATAGATAGATATATAGAGATGATAGATAGAGACAATAGAAAGATAGATCTAAAAAAAAATTGTCCAGAGATGGAAACGATAGAGACGATAGAGATAGAAACGATAGAGACAATAGAGAGATAGAGAGAAAGAAATAATTGTCCATAGATAGAGACAATAGAGATGATAGAGACAATAGATAGAGAGATAGAGAGAAAGAAATAATTGTCCCTAGATAGAGACAACAGAGACGATAGATAGAGATGATAGAGAGATAGAGAGAAATAAATAATTGTCCTCTGGTTCCGATAATCTTGTGAGAGCAATGGTAACCCATGTGGTTGGAGGGCAAGGAAGACAACTGGGAAGGTCATAAGGTGGTTTCCAGAATTACACAAGAGGTCAAAGAACAGGTAGATCTCTGGAGGTTCACTGGAAACAGCAAAGAGCACTAGTAAACAAACTATAGGTCACTAGAAATATAAATGGCTAGAAGCACGAACCATTGGCAAGGTAATGCTCCAGCGTCGAAGAGAAGTCATCAACCGCCTTTGACACGCTGGGTGTCTCATCAAGGAGAAAGGTCTCAGGTGTGGTCCTCTGGCACCATCTAGTGACCTCAGGAACAAAGTGACTGGAACTCCCACATAAATTTAGTGGAAGCGAATTTGTCCGCTAACCGCTTTAAGTTAGATGTAACATCTACTAAATGAAAATTTGCCATTAGCTTTTAGCAGACTAGTGGAACAGTGCCCACAACTGATGAAATGTTCTTTCAAGGTTTGACCAAAACAGTCATCGCTCTGTCATTTCTCACCAGTTGATGGTCTTGGTTTAAAACATTTAAAGATGGTAGGTGATATACTTAACGAAGGCTAGGTTTACAATTTTTTAGACCCAAAAACAAAACAAAACAACAAAGCTGCTTTTAATTAAAACCTAAAGAAAACTGCATTTAATGTTTGACAAATCAGGAAAACTCCAAAACAATTTGAGCTTACAGCCGTGAAGATGTCGCTGCTTTTTGTTAAGTGCTGTACAGATCCATGCACGTGTTTGAAACGCTTGGTGTATGTGTGCACGTGTGGTGTGTGTGTGTGTGTGTGTGTGTTGTGCACCCATGTCACCATAACTTATAATCAACATACCAACAACCTCATAAAAGTTGTAGAAAGCTGCACACACAGTCTGGTATGAATACAATGTGGCAAATATACACAAGAGTGGGTTGTGTTGACCTAACAGAGCTCAAAGTAGGGCACACACACACACACACACACACACACACACACACCCCACACACATATTTGTTTTTCTATCTTTACAGGGGACTTTGCGTACATGACTTCCATTTATTTTCATTCATTTCTATAGCCTAACCCTAACCCTGACCCTAACCCTAAACCTAACCATTACCAGTACATACCTAATCCTAAACATAACCCCTAACCTTCCAACGACACTTCTTATGGGGCCCAGGCTTTGGGCCCCATAAAGAGCAGTTGGTCCTCACAGTGTAGTATGTGTTGGAAAAAATTGACCTTACAAGGTAACAAATACAAAGACACACACACACACACAGCAGATATCAAGTCAGATTGGGTACATTAGCCTGATAGAACCTGGGGGAACAAACTTCCAGAATGCACCATGATTGTTTCTGCTCCAGCACCAGAAGAATCTGTCCATTGAGCTGCCGAGTCATCAAACACCAGCGAGGAGGAATTTAAACGAGGTGTCATGAAATGTAAAGCAGTGGAAGGTGAAATCTGTCCCTTCGGGGCATCAATATTCAACACCGCCTTGCCGTCTGTTCACATGTGCAGCTTTGACAAACTTTTATACGGGAAAGGAATGGCACAAACCTGCTGACTGAAATACTTTTAGTCTATATTTTTCCAAAATGTATAAAATGAACCACAGACACATGTCTATACCTGTTACAGTAAATCAAATGCACATAAAGCCTTCTGCCATAAAGGAGATAGATGTTATTTGCAAAAGTATTTGTGTATGAAAATAGACAAACATGACTAGAGTGTACTTCTTGCCATTGTGGGCTAACAGCTCAATATTTGTCTTGTCTAAGGCTGATATCTAGGACAGGTTCTTTTGGTCATGATCCAAATCTCATGACGACAGGTGAGGGTTGGATCATAGACTAGGGGTGTTATGTAAAAATAAATAAATGAATAAATAAAACTCAATGTAAAACATTTTGTTGGATGTAGCCTAAAAAAGACAAAGAAGATAATACCAGTTTTGCTAAAATTGGTTCAGAAATAAGGAAATTATGGCAAATTTATTGGAATAAAAAATAACATATTCAATATTTCGTCAAAATTCTGCAGTAATGATGTGATGTAAGTTCAAGTA
Organism: Garcialebias charrua; assembly: GCA_038048925.1. Lineage (NCBI taxonomy): Eukaryota > Metazoa > Chordata > Actinopteri > Cyprinodontiformes > Rivulidae > Garcialebias > Garcialebias charrua. The sequence goes on from JBBPBX010001303.1 coordinate 8,286, forward strand.
AGAGCTAGTTAGACTTTTGCACTAAGCAGATACTGTATGTATCAACATGAAAACATGCAGGTAATTACATCAGTCTTATAAAGAATAATCACACTTCTGTATAATTTTATTTAGTTAGGCCCTTTTCCAATCGTAAAAGAGGTAAAGATGGAATTTTGGCCATTCTTTATCAATCCTCTAGTGCCATTTTAATTTGAAAGTCAAATCACTTATCCAGTACCCATAATGTCAGTACTGTACTGTACATGTATTATTTAGTGCAACGACACAGGCATAAGTTCTCAGCTACTTAACCCTTGTATTCTTTGGGAAAAGTCCATTTCTTTTCTGAACCCCTCCCCCAGAATAGCCTATATGCCATGGACATCCGTTCCAGCACCTCGGCAGTCATTACACAGTCGGCGCACTTCCGGTTAGCGGGAAAGACACGAACATAAGTGACTAAATACAATTAATAAAACATCAGCATACACACCAATAACAACTCTATACACATATAAAACCATATAAAATAATGGCGACGTTCCCCCTACGGATAGCCGCGATAAATGTTCGCCGAAACCCCCCCGCGGAACAGCTGTTCCCACCGGTGGGCGGACACAACGGTACTCACGTGTAGTGCCGGTAGCGCGCGGCCGCTTCCCGTTTCGGCTCGTTGTCATGGTTTGCTACTAGGAGCTAACGCTAACAACAACGGAGGTGGATGGGAACCGGAAGTGGCGGGTAGGTGTTGCATTTTGCCGGAAGTACGTCACGCCCCCCCGTGGCATATAGGCTATTGTTCTATGAACAAACCCAGTGGGCTAATCAAGTTTCGAGATTTTGGTCACAATACACAATTTACTATTTTGGGAGAAATTCACCATAAAGTATTCTTCCAAAAACCCATGACCATCATGCCAACTCATGCATTCAAGTCTTACAGATTTTTTATAAATTATACAGATTTTTGAGCATTTTTATTGACTGCGGATAAACAACGAAATTCTTACAAATTTTGCAAAAATTCAGATTCAGATTTTTATTCTAACAAAATATGGGTTTCTGATTGTATCCCCACAATTGCAATACTTACTACAAGTGCAAGACTTTGTTCAGAACAAAGTCTCGTACTTTTACACACCAAGAACTGTTTGAATGTTTTTACAACTGTGCACATTTTCTTTCTACCTCAGATATTTTCGGAGCTGTCGTGTGGTGAGAAGATTGGAACTCCTAAGAAGAGAATGAAGTACGGTGGAAGGTATCTTCCTGAATGGAAGGACACATTTAAAGGAGTAATTGTGCTTGCGAAGAACAAAGTTCAAGCACACTACAATAAAAAGAGGTAGCTTCCAGGGAGTACCTAAGATTTTTTGAGAATTTTAAAGATTTCTGAAGGTCACTGTACCGGTAAGCATTCCAAGGGGTTGATGGGTATGCCAACTGTAAGTCATTTTTACCAAATATCAATGAAAACCTTGTTAAAGCCCATAACAGATGCCAAATGACTCAACATATTTAATGTTTGAGGTATCCAAGATGCTTTAATCTGGTAAAATGATGATGAAAAATGATTTTACATGCTTTTGTGGATAGAAGCCGCACTCTTAAAGAGCAGCAACAACGTGCGCTCTGCCCATCTTTCGGACGACGACTGTATGGACATATTCTCGTTGTATCTCGATACAATGATAATAAAACTTATTCGGATTCTGATTTTGATGCTCACATGTTGAATGAGTGCATTGGATCATCCCAGGGTATGAAAAACCCCTTCAGGGTCTACAGATTGTCATGGAAGTTGTTCAGAATGTAGAAAAATTTATGAAAACATCCTACTTACCTATGACGTGTTACATGTAGTCTCCATCCATCCACTAACTTTATCTTGTCATTTAACCAAACTTCCTACGCATACACATGATCTTTGGACAGGGCAGCACCCCCAGCTTCAAGGTCAAGGCCACAAATCAAGGTCAAAGATAAAACTAGGTGCTTACTTTTTGCCGCAAAAATACCCTTCTGATCCGTTCAAGATAATTTAACAAAACTCGATACATATTTGTACCACAACTAGACAGTGTGGTGTGTAATATCTCCATCAGCCCAGCTCTAAGAGTTAGAAAAATTAGAAATAGTTATTAATTTTGTTCTGTTACTTGAAGATTATTTTAGTTTGAACTAATTGTTTGAAAAAAGCGGCAGATATAATAAGAATTTTTTCTTCTTTCTGCTACCTTTCATTTTTTATATTTTGTATGTTATCGTTTATGGGATTGTTTTGTATTGTATTTTAAAATGAACAAATTTATAAATAAATAAATAAGGTCGAGGTCATAAATCAAGTACAATGGTTTTTCAAAGTCTTTGCTTTCTGAGCCGTTGCTATAGATAGCTGTTTAATAGTTTATCGACATGCGAATAACGTGCCGTATGCGGTACTCTTGTCAAATCCTAGATGTCAGATTTGTGATATTTGATCTAATGACGGGCTCTGACTGTTGTTTGTGCCTATGCACCAAACGGCAGCGCAGATTACCCACCCTTTTTGGAGTCCTTGGAGGGGGTATTGGAGGGTGCGCCTCCTGGGGACTCCCTTGTTCTGCTGGGGGACTTCAACGCTCACGTGGGCAATGACAGTGAGACCTGGAGGGGTGTGGTTGGGAGGAACGGCCCCCCTGATCTGAACCCGAGTGGTGTTCTGTTGTTGGACTTCTGTGCTCGTCATGGATTGTCCATAACGAACACCATGTTCAGGCATAAGGGTGTCCATATGTGCTCTTGGCACCAGGACACCCTAGGTCGTAGTTCAATGATCGACTTTGTTGTCGTCTCATCTGATCTGCGGCCGCATGTCCTGGACACTCGGGTGAAGAGAGGGGCGGAGCTGTCAACTGACCACTACCTGGTGGTGAGTTGGCTCCGATGGTGGGGGAGGATGCCGGTCAGACCTGGCAGACCCAAACGTATTGTGAGGGTCTGCTGGGAACGTCTGGCAGAGTCTCCCGTAAGACGGAGCTTTAACTCCCACCTCCGGGAGAGCTTTGAACACGTTCCGAGGGAGGCGGGGGACATTGAGCCCGAGTGGGCCATGTTTCGCGCCTCTATTGTCGAGGCAGCTTATCGGAGTTGTGGCCGCAAGGTTGTTGGTGCCTGTCGTGGTGGCAACC